>ML769532.1:114830-168473 GCA_009733575.1 Gymnopus androsaceus JB14 | reverse complement strand
TACTGTGCATCTTAAGACTACCGTACGAGAATTCGGAGAAAGAGTGTGTTGCAGGAAATGCCCCATATGCCCCGGGGCATATTGGGGCATTTGGGGCATATCGGGGCATATTGGGGCATATATGCCCCTAAGGAAATGCATCCGGATTCACATTCCCGAAGATAATCCGAGTTCCGGATGCATCCGGTTTCACATAGTCCGAGAAGCCCGCCCATTTAGGGGCCGGCTCGAGCATTTATAAGCTGCCCGTGCCGCCTCTGGCGCCCATTCCCTTTTTTCCCCCTCGACGCAAACTCGACCTCCACTGTGTCCTGCCCGTATATTTTTTTCGTCTGTACACTATAATCATTATGTCAATTCACGCCACTTATACCGCTCTCAATGCAACACCCAACCTCACACAAGAAGTGACTGTCCAACAACTTCTCCAACTCATTTCTCTCTCATCTCAGCTCAAGAATGACATTCTTGTGTCACAACCACCAGGCCATGATCCAACAAAACCTCCCGCTGTTTTACCGAACCATATCCGGCTATTCCTCTCCAAAATATCCGGTATTGACCTCAGATTTTTAGACGGATGTTGGTCCGCTGTTCGGAGCATGGCCTGGGAGGCAAAGGTGGATCGCATTCGCTTTGATGATACGGATTCTGAGGCCTGGGACGTTGGAAATAGCTATGAGCTCTGTGAGTAATTCATTCATTTACTATAGCCTCCTAATCTGACACTCTCGATAGCACCACATACTCTCCGGCCACCTATCCACCACTGCTCATACTGTCCCAATAACAGTCTTTTGCGAGAACATGATCCTCTTCACCCCGCAACTCTTCACACCCTCCGGCATGGGCCAAGGCCTACGTTTGCTGGTCATTTGAGCTGTCCAGGTTTGTCCAGTTTATGCTGCACATACAACGATCTGAGCTAGCAATTATAGATTGCAAAACCCAATTCTATTCCAACTACTATGTTCGCGATGGAGTCAGAACTTATTATGAAGGTGTCCCGCCCGTCATTGAAGTTTCCAAACATCACTATGTTGAAAGGGAGCTGGCCGAGCTTTTTGTTGCTCAGATGGTCATGTCTTGGTGTGTTTTCTTGCATGCTCTCTTATATGCGCTTCGCTCACATTTTTGCAGGACCTCCGCCACAAATGCATCCCAAATATACAACACTCTTTATTCTTCCACATCAACCTCATCCACTCCTTCTCTCACAGCTGATCACGTATGGAATGCGTTTATCATTCTCTCTTTAATTAGAGATAGCGAATGCAGAAAAGCTGTTCTGGCCGTGCCGGACTCTGGTGCCCAGAACGACAGGTTTATTCAGGCCATGAGTGAGAGGAATCAACGCATCGCCGAATATGGTCAGGACCTCATCAACCACTACTGTGATCGCTGTCTGAAGGTGACGGAGAAGGAAGACGGGAAGCACTGTGAGTTCTTCATTTGGTTAATGATCGACATCACATCTGAATCTCTTTTAGACAGAATCCATGCACTTGTTGCCGATGGAATCTGCATAGGACACCCACGCTGTGCTTTTCAGGACTCTCTCCCTTGCAAGAACCCTTTATCGTCCAGCAAGGATCGGTTCTGCACTCTTCATCAAGATGAGAATCAAATATGTGCCATCACCTTGTGCAGGCACCCTGTAGTTGCTGGATTTCTCACCTGTGATGATCCCGAACATCGCCGCATGGAGAATAACAGAAGCAGTCGCCAAAAAGCCATGTTTCAGTTGAAGCATGTCCTTGCTCGCCAAGGTATAGTACAAACTGCAAACTCACAGGAGCTCGACGACGTTCCAAATGATGATGTTGAACGTACTGATGGTCCAGATGCACCTGGTCCCTCAACAACATTTGTTGAAGATTCAAAGGACTGTCCGGAGAAAGAAGCCAACGAGAACCTCAAAGCCATCTTTGGTCGTTTACGAACACATGCAGAACTTGTATTTCATCGACCATGTGGTATCATGGTGCGCCGAACCACCTGCTTGCGTGCAGAAAGTCTGACTCAAGTATCGGTAAGCATTCATCAATCTTTGTCTTTTTTTGGGGGGCAACTTCGTTTCCCCCAAGCCCCCTTCCTTACGCTGGCCGCTTGGCCCACTACGCGTGGTGCGTAACGGTGAAACTGCGTTTCCCCGTACCCCTTCCTTCCCGCTGCACGGAGCCCACTGCGCGTGGGGCGCCGCTAGCCGCGGGGGCGTTATTCTCTTTTTCTTCCTTTTCTTTTTCCATGTTTTTTTTTCAATTTTCTGATTGCGGCGCCGGCCGCGACGGCCACTGCGCGTGGTGCGTTGGGGACAACTGCGTTTCCCCCAAACCCCCTTCCTTTCGCTCGCCGCTGGGCCCACTGCGTGGTGCTAGCGCCTGCGGCGGGCTTCTCTTTTTCATTTCTTTTGTTTTTTTGGGTTCTGATTGCGGCGCCGGCCGCGACGGCCACTGCGCGTGGTGCGTTGGGGGCAACTGCGTTTCCCCCAAACCCCCTTCCTGTCGCTCGCCGCTGGGCCCACTGCGTGGTGCTTTCGCCTGCGGCGGGCTTCTTTTTTCTCCCCTTTCTTTTCTCTTCCGACTGGTGTTTACAACTAACTTATTGACAGGAGGAGTTGCACTGGTTCCGTGATAACGACATACTCCCAGAAGTCTGCTTCTACGATAACAACTGTAGGCTCTATCGCTATCTCAATGCTCATGATGATCCAATCAAGGAGGAGTTATGTCTCCCGGTTGATCCATTCCACTGGAAATGCAAACACAAGAAGACCGACATTGAGTGTGCTGTACATTGCAATCCATGCAGATTTCCAGAACTCAGAGAAGATACCGAGGATCAGAATGGGAAGTGGGTGTTCAATTCATCTGTTGCCGAGCAAAACAATGTGTGGTTGGGTGGATATCTTGCTTTGGTGAGAGAGATGGGCTTCGTAAAGTACAACTTCTTTCTGGATGAAATGATACGCAGGAAAAACGAGTTGATATTGGCAAAATTAGCAAAGTCTTCTTCACCAGGTCTCTTTGTTCGTTGACGTACTCTAAAATTCCATGTATAAACTCGCAATACAATATCATTTAATGAAAGATTGTTTAGTATAATGAACGACTACTTTTAAACAATCAAATTGTACTACGACCTCGATTACTTGCCAATTGAGCCTTCCACCCAGTTGTTGACTTTCTCCAATCACACCACAACATCTCTGCGGAAGAACCATTCGCGTCAGCCCACTCTGCAGCAGTCATTCTATCCCAAGCACTTTCTTGCTTGTGATAAGACCGATAGGTCAATACTCTTCCCTCAAAAACCTCACGTATCCTGTCATCAATACTCTCTTCCCGCACTCTCCAATATGCCGATTTAACAAATGCAAACCCATCAATCATATCCCTAACAATCATCCCTGTAGGCCACCTCCCTCTTCCATCGTCACCCACAAAGACTTTATGTTGACGGTTAAGCTCAAGCCTACGCTCCAACAATGTATCAGGAACATTTGGTAGGGATGCAGGTGCTGGTAGGGATGCAGGTGCAGCGCATGAAGCAACACGAGATTTGACCTTGGCCGATGGGACGTAGGAATATTGGTCAAGCGTCTTGGCCAGTGCAGTCACAGGGTCATCAATAATGCGATCATCTGCTGCCTGAAGATATCGCTCATTGTCGCGAAGGTTAGGTTCAGCAAAGTATTGACTATCGTTATCGAGACCTGGAGGCAGGGAAGGTGACCTTGGTGGTAACAGTCGAGAATCAAGAGTGGTAGTAGGTGAAGAAAAAGAATCGACCGGAGAACCAGGAGACAGAGTCAAATAGTGAACTGGTGCAGCGACTGCACGACACCTTGTAACTGCCACAGGTGTACATGGCCTCTTGAGTAGCGATGGGTCTATCATGTTCATCCTATCCCTATTCGAGCGCTTCAAAGACCTGCGGTCTGAAGATCCACGCTGAGCACCCACTTCAACATGCTGAGTAAAATCCACCAATTTAACGACTCCAGGTAGCCGCAGGAGCAAAGGACCTTCATCAATCTTGAAGAACTGATCAACGACATCTGAGGACCAGCAGTGACGTTCGTGGGACCATACATCAACATCTCCATCAGCAGAGAGGCCTTCAAGGCGCTGCAGAAGACAACGGGCGGTGTTGTTGAAATGGGTGCGGGAGTTGGCAAGATGAAGGTAGGGATAGTCAGAGATGGCAGTAGGCTTGAAGGATAGTGGCTCCGTATCATTCTTTGAACTTTGTTAGAAGATAGATTAGAATTAAATAGGAGAGCATACCTTATGCCAGAAATAAACCAACGTTGACCGTTTCTGGTCCGTCTTCAGCTGCCTCTGCATCTCCTCCTGTGCCCGAGACTCGTCCTGCTTCTTGCGCCTCTGCACAAAGATAGCAGCCATAGCAGGGTCCATCTCCTTTGAAACCTGAACGGCTGGTAAAGTCTTGACATTACCTGCAATACCGGAAGAAGAAACGCTCACAGTTTAGGAGTAGAAGTGGGAGAGGAAGATGCAAGCTCCCCCAGAAGCGTCGCCATTGCAAATAAGTCGTTAGAGTCGTGAATAAAGCTATTGCGGGACGGTATCAGAAACAGAGATAAAATGGATGCAATGGACACGTACGAAAATACAAAACTAAAGATGAGGTCGCAGACCAGAACGGAGAAGATGATGGTGGTACTAGAAGAAGCGGCAAAAGTCGACGCGAGCGTTATATAACCCCGCGAAGTAAACACCTCCTTTCCGGCGCGGCAGTGCTAGAAATGACGTAGGGGGTCAGCACCAGCGCTTATGTCTCAAAGAAGCCGAAGAGGAGCTATATGCCCCGTCCGTGGTCGGGGCATATGTGATCGGGGCATTTCCTGGGGGACAGTTATAGTCGAGAATTCAGCAGAGACCCGATGCAATCCACTGGAGAGAAAGTTGACCATCCATAAGGATCGATATCAGGACCTGGAGGAGTGGTGTTATCCCGATAGGCAGCCTGTCTCAACTCGGATGCAGCCGAGGGAGCTATTTTACGACAATAAAATATTGGAACTTGAAGCCTATTTGTCCAATAGGTGCAGATCCTAGGGGAAGTAGAGAGATGCTTACTTTGCATCAGTCCTTAGCTTTCCTCGTCCAATCTTCAAAACCAGTTCGTATTGCACACGAACGCCAGATGACCGCTCATGGAAGGACTCTGGTAACGCACCAGCACCCCAAGGGCCAGAGTCAAATGCCGTTGGAAGGTAAAACGAGAACGGAAAGGAGTATGTTCCAAAAAGTTTGCTGCTCCTGCCAGGAGGACTCCGAGGAGGAGATGAGCTGTCTAGCCCCGTGCGGTATGCATACGCATGAGGATCACCCTGATCTTTAGACCACAGAGGCACAATGTGGTCCAAAAACAGGTGCATGCCTCCTTCATTTGCGCCGGTGATAGTACGTCCTCTAACCTATATAGTTAACGAGTCATTATCCGCCAAAGAATTATCGGTTAGCGTAGTAGCTGGTATATGCCCACCGCAAGTGTCAAGCTTTGAATTGTCTCGGGAGATTCCAAATCGATCGTTACGAATCCGGAAAGCGTGCGGTTAGGACCTTCAGCGAAGATCGGCATGTTCTTAGGAGTACCGGAGGGCCTATTCTTCCCGGAGTTCCGCAGGTGTATGTAAACCCATTTTTTCCCTTTGCTGTTTTTCAGATGAAAAGAATAGTGCGTATCCGTCGAAGGCAGGTTATCGAATACAGTGGAATATCGCGGTGGATAGGTGGATTCTTCTATCGTAGTCGGCACGATAGAAGAATATTGTGGAAGGTTTGCAGACTGCATGGTAAATTCTGTAAGGGTTTCTGTGTGTTATCGGACTTTTGTACCTATTGCTCGTGATTGAAGATCAAGATGGTCCCGCCTCAATGCCAACAGTGAAAGCAACGGCTTTTTGTCTTTATGTCGCTCCAGCGCCCAAGTCGAAGTAGATAGATTACCGCTTAATAACTGTGCATACAGTATGTTCAAAGTCTCCCGACTATTGTTAAAAACACTGAGTTGCTGAAGCCGTGCTTTTGAAAAAAAATCAGCCACATTTTTGAATTCGAACGGAGCAAAGAAGGATCCATTTAAACTCCAACGACTATGTATAGGGATCTATCTAGATTCAGCTAAAACATGCCAAAGGAATAAGACAATACTGTTACCTTGACCATAGTCATCGATATGTCATGGTCCTCAGGTCCCTCCAATCTCGAATTCCCAACCTGGCAAGCACAGCGGCAGCGCTATCAACATGTCCCGATTGAAATTCAACATTCGATGGGCGAATAAGGATTTTTTTTTCCACAAATGAGTGAGGGCCACAGAGTGGGTTTTGAGCTTGAACGAAACATGCGACGCTTCAGCATGAACGCAGAAAGAAAGATAGCAGGAAAGTCTATTAAGCGCCCGTGGGGTCTACGCTAGCGAGGTCTAAGGTGACCTTGCCTGACCTTGCCTTGACAAAAAGAAAAACGATACTGTAAGGCTACGTCTAATGAGTAACCCGCCCTCTGATATGAGGTTAGTGAAATTTAACTGAAGTATTGAACTTTGAACCTCGATAGAGGGCTTGGAGACTCTGTCGTGACGATGGCCCTTAAGTATCTCATTCATCTTGGGCGAACACAACGCATTCCGTCTATTCGAGACCATTTAAATGTTGTAAACCGATCCAGCAGACTTCTCTCGAACCCCAAAGAAGGCAGGATCCATGATGGAATACGATATGATAACAAATAACTATACGTACGTTTGAATGCTGAACAGGAAAGAAGAAAGTAACAAACCCGCTCGAGGAGAAAAAATGATGAGAATGCGAATGATATGTACATATGTTCCAAGTCACAAGTTGAGAGATGAAAATCGAAAGCAAAAACCAAAGCGAAGCAAGATCACATAACACATAGGAACATAAATCACCATGCATTCCACCACGCAACAGAAATTCAATCTCCAAACATAGGTAGGGGCAGCGGACGCCGAGCACTGGCACTATCCGCAAATAGAAACACCAACGAAAACGGAGCTCCTTCACCACTTTTGAGTTATGATCAACCTCCAGATCTTCCCCGCACTCCGTTCTCTGAAACCTTCCCCTACTCAATCTCATCCCTCCATAACGCATCCTTGTTCTCCTCACTCATTTCGGTGGCAAAGGCGGCAGCACATCTTTCCCCATCTCCATTCCTTTAACGGTAGCCGTATGTGGGTCTAATACGATTGTCGTATCGCCCTCTTCATCACTCTCCCCCTCCGAATGGCCATCCTCATCGGAATAATCAACCTCCTCCTCCATGTACGATGAGACCAAATACCCGGTATGTGTGTCCTCCGAACTTCCCGCCTCCCCTCCATGTAAGACGATATAAAGTCACCATCCCCGGTATGCGTATCCTCCGAACGCTCCTCCTCCGAGTCGGAATCGAATCTCTGATCTTTTTCTCCTGCTGGCACCGCGGAGTAACGAGTCGAAAACCCATATCCATGAGTCTCGCTCAAGCTCTCAGTCTCAGTTCCAGTCTCCTTACTTCCCTTATCCTTACCCAGACCACTTTTGTACCCATACCCATACCCTGCCTCAGAAGCGGACTCGGAGTGACTGATAAGCGTATGCCCATCGGTCTCAGTCTCTGTACCGAGATCGGTATGGGCATGCGTAGAATGTGATTGGGCGTAGGTGAACGACGTCGCCATGGATGAAGGGGATGCCGGGAATCCTGATGCATGACTGCCATTGGAGGGAAGTGTCAACATAGTAACGCTATGCGTCTGCGTATGTCCTGCGATCTGTTTTCCAGGTGCTCTAGATGATCTTGAGCCTGTGTACGCGGAACTGGATTCACTAGCATGGGTAAGAGATGAAGACGCCGCGAATGTGGTTGCGAAAGAGGAGGGAGAAGTCGGGAATCCAGCTACTGATGCTGATGCTGCGTTATCGTCGAGTGAGCGCGTGTCTGGATGTTCGACTCGAATTCTCTGCATCTCCCGATCACGGGCGTGCGTATTGGTAGTCTCCGTCTCCTGTGTCATAGGTAGAGATAGACCCCTCCCTGGATACCCTCCCTCGACCTCGTAAAATGACCCAAACTTCCCATATACACGGTCGACGCAGAGAAGCTGGAGGGCGCATAAGTGTTATAGGGTGAGTTGGAAGATGCGTATGCATTTGTTGATGTCGATAATGCATGCGCAGATTGGGATTCTGAGGAAGGGATGGTATGAGGATAGCATTCAGATGACGAAGCAGCAACATTGTGAGAGTAAGAATCTGTTGTAGCCGTAGCAGTTCTCGCATGCGTATGCCCTCTCGAATGAGACTCGGATTCAGTTTCTGACATCGGTGCATATGGAGGAACGATTCCATGCCCTTCGATAAACGTATACGCCTCAGAAACTCTATATGGCGAGGAACCCAGACGTACGCCGCCTGAAACAGGCGTATCGGTATCCCTATCCCTATTCGCATCTTCAGCATATGTATCCGAGTCCAGACTTGCCTTCTCAGTCATAGAAGGCAGGGAATCTTCATGTCCAGGAGGAGCAACATCTATAACCTTGTCCAAATCCGGATGATACGGGGCCAAAGCCCTAGTCGTCTTGGATCTCGCTAGCCCAACAGGACCCGTTGCACCCAACAGAACTTGTGCTGAACCTGCTGAACGACGACTATTCCCACTCGAGACAGAGAAAGCGCTATCATTTGAATTCTGTCTCGAAGGCATCAGGAGGGTCGCAGCTCCGAGACTATTCCTCGTACCCCTCCTCATAAGCTCGCTCTCCGCTACCGGCAGAGGTTTCCCCTTGTGTGCACGTATCTCGTCATCGAGGTCGTGAATACCTGCTGGGACGAGGGTCCCGGCACCTGTAGACGATGAGGGAGAATATATTGAATGAAGCTTCTGGAGGTCGTAGATCGTTCCACGGTACACTGACTGCGCTTGTGTTTGCGTTCGGGAAGCAGTAAGAGCTCCGGGTCGTGTGAATGGGTACGGTTTGAATCGTCGTCGTCGGAGACGCAGATTTCGTATCCAAATCCATGGCATCAGCATGGAGAACTGAATGGATTGCGTTGGTCGATAGGCGACACAGACATTGGGGTCTGAGAATGGATTAGTGGGCGAATACGTCGAGATTGGTGACAAATATGTCGGTCCAGGTGACGGGGACCGCGTGCGCTGATCTAGTAGGACTTGAAGCGAAGGTTCGAATGGATTAGACTGCAATGCGTTCAATCAAAGTAGCATTAGCAGTACAAGAAAATACCCACTTGACCCAAAAGACCTCTTTGCGGCTCACTAAACTGCCAGATACCATTACTCAGCCTCGTCGCTATTCGCATATTCGTCCCTGGTGTATGAACGAAGCGAGGCCCAGCAACGTCCTGGGAAGTTAATGGATTAAAAGGTGTGATTTTGGGCGCATTGGCGAGGTGAAGAGATTTGGATTTCCGAGTAATATTTGTACGACGGGTGCTGATACTGGTCGTTCGGGAGTGAGATTGGGATTTGCTTTGAGGACGAGACGCGGGTTCCGACGCTTCTTCCTCATAAGGCACCTTTGGTTTCATCCTCATTGTCCACCATAAAATGAGCCCAACACCAATTGCGCCAAGAATTCCCAGGATTACGCCGGTGATTACTAGACGCTTGGAGTCTCCAGAGTTGGAGCCCGAGTTGGAAATAGGGGAGGAGGAAGCAGTGGAGTTAGAGGTTGAAGTAAAAGTCGAGGACATGTCGAATAAAATGTTGTGTTTCGTTTACAAAGAGTGTATAGTTTGAATGAGCGTAAAAATGAACGAATGTCGACCGAGTAATGAGGTGGAGGTGGTGGAACGAGGAAAAGATCCAGGGACAGGCACATGTTCGTTGAACGGGCCGCGGAAGGAAAAGGCGCCTACCGGCGGATCATGAGCCATGATCGCGTTTGAGTACTGAGCCTGAGTACTACCTCGTTCTCAGGATATCTCTATTCAAACCCGCGCTCAGCTTTACGCTCTCTGTGGATCTGGCATTATTGTGACGGAAAGAATTTCGCGGTACATACTAGTCGAAGAACGATGACGAGACACTAGTTGAAAGTCCTTTCTTTTTATAGCATTTTTACTAGCGTACAGCAAACGAGTTTGGAGAAATGTGTTCAGTCACGTATCAAAGGTCCATGGACCAAGATGAATATGAACATAGGAGACCGGACTTGAGCGACACCTAACCATTCTTTCAGCTGGCGTTACAGAACGTCTCTGTACTATATTGCAATTTTGTTGTAGTCGACACTTACACGCTCTGCACCTAACTAATTTTAGAAATCATATTACTGCATTTGGACACAGACTAGTATCCTGCGGTTGACACAGACAGCTCCGCCTTCCCACTTTTCGTCTTCATTGTCAAAGCCGATTCACACTGCTCCTTGACGACGATATGAATACATAAGAAGATTAGGCTTGCTCCGTAAGAGCTTAGCACTCACCTCCGAACTCGAAGGTGTAGTGGTGCGCTCTCAGTCTGTGGTACTTTTAATGAACTTGAGCAATGGGCAAAGAGCTATCAGTTTTTGCCCTGAGGTTGATGCGTTGTACATCCACCATGCCAAGCACTGAGAGGCATGCGCCTAGTTTTTGCGTGGCTGTTTTCATTAAATGCACAAAATTTGAACAAGCAACGAAGATGTATGGTAACGCATCGGACTATACAAGATGGAATAATTCTTGTACAATAGACTAGTCTTCTGTGTCATAGACATTGCAGTCTCAGGATCTGCTGGACATACGAGACATTCAACGATAAACGACCTTCTGGCGTCCCAATCTCTCCCATTTATCATTGAGCAGCATGTACCACTGGATTCTGAGTATATCGAGGGGAAGGTTCCTGCAAGCGAGTAGAACGGACTTGCCCATTGCGTCCGGCTTGTCATAGCGAGTCTGCTAAACTATTAGTACTAGAGTGGCAAAACCTAAATTTCGGGACATCGAACTGTGACTCGACCTCGATGAAAATAACGCGCGGAGGCCTTCCACGAACATGGACGCAATTCAATTTCGAAGACATCAAAGTTTCTCTGGGAAATAGAGGGAATCCATGACAAGTTACAGATCTGTGGACTGACTTCCATCTTTAGGTCGACGCCGTTAACGGCTCGCTAGGAGTAACCAGAGACATCGAAGGCAAAGTTGGACTCGGAGGAATGACGAGGGAATCATCGTCGTCGTTCTCGGCCTAGAGATATAATGATCAGAATGGAAAATGAGAAGCTACAGATTACATTGCATACCTGTTTTTTCGCGAAGAATTCATCTAAGGACTGTATCGCTTCTTGAAGCTTCAACGTCCCGCTCCAATTTGCATCTGGAGGAATAGGCTCCATTTCAAGATCATCCGAATCAGCCAGATACATCCGCAAAACTCTCCATTGCCACTTCTCTCCCAGCCTTCGCGCATTGAAAGTAGGTAAGCACAGTCTTTTATCCTCCTTTGCCCATTCTGAGACGTATTTTAACCACCGTCGACACTCGTCCCATGAGAGATCATCCGAGCGCAATTGAATGAGATCCGCGACCCCAATGTCGTGGGGATGTGTATACGGCCACCACTCAAATAGTGAGAGTATCGCAATATGTAAGTTTCGCGGCTCATACAAGTGAGTGATATACACTTCTCTTATTGAGGATGGAAGGGCTTTCAACCCAGTCACATAAGAGCTGACCATTGCAGAAGTTTGCATGGGCCGGCGGTATTTCGCGAACAATTCCAAACAATTGAGATCCTCGACAATCTGATAGGCTTCGACACATCCGGTGCTCAGTGCAAGCGATAAAATGTCGAAAACTCGGTTCGCATTCGAGGTCAAAGACTCGGATACACGCGGGCCATCCACCCAGGCAGGGTGTTCAATGAGCAGCCAGAGCTCACGAAGAGTCCCTTGCGTTGCACGACGAAGTAGTGAAAACTCTGTTCCCTCTAGTGGTTTGCCTGTTTCGGATATAGACTTTCTTCATTGTTGTGATCCAGTAAGCCTTCAAGACAGTATCCCGACGTTCGATAAGAGTTTCTAACCTCAATGGATGATCGCAGACACGCTGGTGCTCTCTATAAGACGTACAACGAAAGTCAGTCATAAAACCGATAAAGTCTTTATGATCACTTGGATGTAGCTCATAGATAGGTCCGGTCATTGCATTGATTGAAGACATATTGGATAATTTCCCAATGTGCACTGGTGAGCTTGGATGGCTGAGTGGAGACATGGTGTAGGGCAAACTCCATAGCCGCAAGCTACGACTCTGATGTTAAGGGAAAAATCATGATTATCAAATCGTGAAAGCATTCCCAAGAGGTACAAGCAAATTTCTTCGGGAATTTGGAGACGTATCGCAGCGTGCATTGGCATCATTCCTGACAAAGATGTATAGGACGAAGGAAGCGAGCCCCACACAGCTGGAAGGAGTGCTCGGCAAAAGACAGCAGAGATCTTGCTACTGTCCTCGAATGCAACGAAGGTTCCGATTTGGTATGCATGTTTTACTAGCTTCACCCAAACTAGTGGGTGGTGGTAGAAGATCTCCATGAGTCGAGAGAAATGTACGATAGGTCTCTGCAGTTGAAGATCCCCAAGAGCCTTGCGCTAAAGATGTGGCCAAAAACCGGTCATCTGTCGAGGAAGGGAAGGTGATTGACCAAGGAATGTCACGGCTGGGAAAGAAGACAAAGAGACGACAGAGTCTCTCTGCTACTGCATGCAGTTGATGGACTAGCCATACGTGTGTCCAGATGTTTGCACTGAGCTTTGCACAGTGCAACTGAGCAGCAGGTGCTCATGAACTGGCCTGATGATCCGAGTACTTGAACATCGTTTGTAGCTTTTGTCCAACCGTTACTGGGAGTCCTCCAATAGCTTGTAATATAACACTCCGAACAGAGGCGTTGGAGGAAACATTGTACAGCCAATGGAGAGCTTCCACGGAGATGTTCATGATGATTGTGATCCACTGCGGACTTTTCCAAGTCTTTCAAAGACCAAGCATCCTTGGTGAAAGTTGGTTCCTCGTCAGAAATGCTCGAGAGGCTTTCTTCGTCACATTTCTGGCGATAAGAGGCAAGTTTCTTGAATGTCAGGGAAAGTTTGGAAGCGAATGACCGAAGTTTCGCTGCTAAAAGCAAGGATGAATTCAGACAGTGGAGTCTGATATGGGCACTGCGGATAAAAAATGGGGAGGAGATGGCTGATGACATACAGCGCGTAAACAATAAGAGTAATGCCTCCGATAATATACGCCAGTATGAGTTGAAGTGGAATCAAGAAAATGACTAGACCAAGAAAGAAGAGAGCGAGTGAGAGGTGCATTATCACAGGCAAAGCTCCTATAATCGCATGCACCTGCCACTGTTCGATTCCTACATAACGATAGTGTCGTATGTGGCTTCGCTCTCCAGGCGGTCCAGAGCAAATTGCCATGTAACGATGAAGCCATTGCTTCACCAACACTGCAGCAAGAGCGACAACAAGTGCCAAGGCAAGGCTGACTACCCACAAGCCATTAATCCAAACGGCAAGGATAGTTGGGAACGAATGTCGAGGTGGGATTCAATGGAGAGGCAGACACGTCGTTGACAGGATTTCCATCCGCGGCTGCGCGTTGTACAGCTATCAGCTCATATAGAAGGTATGCCGTCGTTTCAGTGAAATCGGCTTGGAGATTCTGAGAGGTTTGTACGAGGAAAGAAGTGACCACTGCAGAGAACAGACCTGCCTAATGCGGATTAACTTCAAAGCGAGTGATGATAGGAGAACAACATACAAAGACCAACATAGCGTCTAAACCATCCCGAGCTTCTCCCACCATCATCGCGTCAAAATCCGCGCTTTCGGCCAGATAAGTTCGCCATACGCGCGCGTTCTGTCCAGTCTCTTCACCCATAGGATCCTCAGGAAATCGTTGTTCGTAATCATCACTCAGGTCTAATGACGATTAGTTGGTATTAACCACTGCAAGTCGGAAAAGATTGCACTCAACCGTAAGTAGGAAGATGGGCTCTTTTCGAGAAACCAAAGAAATGTCTGTTGCTTTGGTCAGAATCAGGATTTTTGCCAAGGGCCATTGGCTATTACTTCGAAATGGAAGCTCAGATTGGGCTTCAAGGTAGCGTCGCTGTCCTGGGCTTGTGAGATTCGGAGCACAGCGCTGGCAGCGCTTCAACAGCTTTTAATATCACATCTGTCAGCGGCACAATAGTGAGAGATGAGTTCACATGGATGCTTGATCTAAGATCTAAAGGAAAATCTCATTCTTCTAGAATGAGATTACAGGCGAAAAGGTGGATAATTAGATTTAGCAGGAAAGCCTATTAAGCGCCCGTGCTGACGATGAGCACCTTCGCGTTAAAGCAAGACACCGCGAGTGGGGCAGCGTGTACAGTATATTCTATGCTCCGTGCTCCATGCTTTATCCATTTTATCTTGCGCTAACAACGACAGCCCCCTAGAGGGGACTGCTTTAGGCCAACCCGATTACGACAATTTATTATCCTGGAAATACACAACAGAAGTATATCGCTACATAAATAAAAGATACATCTCTAAAGCTTCGCTGAGGTCTTGAACACATGTGGCTCAATTTCCGTGAAGATGTCAAAATTTCTCTGTAAAACGATCGTGGCGGGAACCTATAGACAAGTTGAATAAGCTCCAACTTTGAGGAACACGAAGATCCAAACTCACGCCTTTCTTTTCGTTGCTAATAACCGCCCTATGCAAGCGCCCCGGAGACCCTCCCCTAGTTTCATCGCCCTCATACGTCAAAATTGCTTCTCCCTTCTCTAGACCGGGTGCACCTCCTTCTAGCTGTCGCGGATTGATCACCTGTCCACCAAAATGTCCCGACGACAATGTCTGTATCGTAGTACGTTCCTCTAGTGTGTTTTTTGCACCTTTCAATATGCTAGCGAGGGTGTGTAGGATGTAGAATTGAGGAGGCATGAATGTGATCTTTCGTGCTTTAAACTCGGACATGGCTTCCTCTGGACGAATGAAGCGTGCGGATATGACTTCTTGTCCTCCATCTAAATAAAGATAAGAAGACAATCTGTAGGGAAGCATTTCCGCACGTACCAGGCTTTGGAATCCGTTCCTGTTTGTTACCAGTCGTGAATCCAGAAGCAGAGGTTCCAGGAAGAAAGGTCACATAGAATTGAGCGTGGAAGCGTCTGGAGACGATGGATAAGTACCACTCAACCCAACCCAGACAAACTCGGGACCTACTTTGGCGGTCCCACTGGCGTAATCCAAGCAGTAAAAGGTAAAAGAGATTGCGTATCCGCTTTCAAGCCATGTTCATTAAGAAAATGCACAAAGTTCTTCTTCTGCGCATGAACTGCAAGCCTTGCTTCGTCAAGAACACTATCAGGAGGAATCGACGAATTGCTGTTCTTGTCGGAGGGAGAAGCAATTAACAAGCCTGACTCTTCGAATGTCTCTCGAATTGCAGTCATTTGTAGCGAGGAATCTTGGTTGGGATCGTAATTGCCTCCTGGAAATACCTTTGTAGTATGTACTGAGTATATATATAAGTTCAGAGTTTGGAAACAAACGCACCGTTACTCCTGCGAATGCGCTAGCATGTGGATTGCGCTGAACCAGCAAGACTTCATTTCTTTCGTTTATTATAACAAGACTGGCTGAAGGACGTGGTGTCGGAGGAGAAGAAGCTTTCTTCGGCGTGCTTGTGGACATTTTTGTAGATAGTATTCAAGGAACGGAGAATGCGGGGAAGATTTCGAGATGTGTGCATGAATCAGCTGCATAAGAGGCTTCTTAGGCTATCCGGTTCCACATATACCGTCCTAACCGGTAGTTGAAGTCAACTGTGAAGCTTCCGCTGTTGTCCCAGGTTGTCCCGCTGCTTGCACAGGTCCCGTTGGGTACACATCGGAATCGGAGACAAGATGCGAGGTGAGCGCTAGTATCAACATTTAACACTTGTACATTATCAACCTAAATATCTTTCTATAAATAAGCATTATGCAGTATATCCTTAAGCTACTTTATGAGCGCAAAAGCGAAGATTTAAGTATGCAACATAAACCTACACGACCAGTTGGAGCGAAGAAAATCATCGAGGTAGATTCTTCACGACGGTCTTCCAGTTCTGTGCACAAAAAGTCTCCCGTTAAGGCCCTTGAAACCTTCCAAACTGAACGGAGACTCGGACTTACCGCATGTGAGAGTGTCCCGAGATCAGCTAGCGGAGCAATATGAACCATATAACGCGCAAGCTTTTCAAGCTCTCGATCTGCTTGTGCTTCCGGGGAATGTGCATTCTTGAACGCGTGAATCTTCAGGCCTGATTGAGGATTAAGAGCGAAATTTCGGCCCTGAAGCTAGGTTTCAGCACGATAAAGTACAGTGGATGGAAACTGAGTACCAGATCGTCGACATGGATGGTATTTGTTGCGTTACTGAGCAAGGGTCAGTCAGATCAGACATGCAGCTTGATGGACGACCTACAACTGGGGAAAGTGATTCCATACAATTTGAAGCGCCTTCACGGAATGCTGCCATGGCTTCCCATCCCGTTCAGTGAACACGGTGAACATGCATGTCTTGTCGAGGACTGATAATGCAGACATGTAAAATGATTAGAATACTGGCAAGAGAAGAAGACAAACACGGCAGGGTCATCACCAAAAGATATCTTTGCACGGATAGGTATGCGAGCTTAGCGTAAACCATCAAGACACATTCACGCGACTTACCTGATAATTACGATTGGCACCAATCATGCCAAGTTCTACAAGCTTTGTTTCTAGCCAGATCCAACTTGTTTGAGACCTAAAGAGAGAGTGTTTGAAGATGAAGCAAGCAATAACGCGAACACGCGTACCATATGCAAACTAGAATTACGAGTTAAGATGGAGATATACGAAGGAAAGATTTCGACGTACTGTCGTAGTAGGGGTATATCGCTTCCAAAAACTCGTGTAGCTTCGGCCGAGCACATTCTTCTGGGGGCAGACTTCCAGACGTTAAAGGTTTTGTATCCAAGATGGCTATCGTTCTTTAGCAATCGAAAACGCGAAGAAAAAGATGGTCCGCGCACTATAATCAATGTCCAAAACCAACAGCTTTTTGCCCTCTCTCAAAGGATGAATGATGTTAACATTCAACTTGTCAGTCATCTCCTTGACCTTGCGGATGTTGCGTTGGTCATTTTTGTACTTTGCAACTATAGCTGGATCATCGTCAAAGTCCACGTCGAGGTCGTTGATCACGTCCGGTAGATTTTCGAGCTCTGTAAAAGCATGTTCAACGACGACGGCGATGGAGTACTGGATATACACAAACTTGAAGGATCTTTGATTTCGTCGCCCTCTGGAGTGCCAATTAGAGTAAACTTTTTGCCAGTGGCGAGTTTCAGGTCGGAACTGCGATGAACAATGATCAGACGAGCGTTGAAAAAATCCATTCAATTGCGCACATTCGACCTTGATCTGGAGGTAGTTTTCCCTTCACCAGCCCTAGAATCTTTTGGCGCTCTGGGGGAACTTTGGTCAGTTCATGCAGCGCAGTCTTCAGGTCGAATACTCTGGAGAGAAGATGAGCAAATGAGAGACCAATCGATGCGCCACTTGACGCGTACCTGTCTGAATCCGCAATGTCAAGCTGAAAGGGTTTGCCGGCCCAATTGAAGCTTAAGGTTACCCATCGTTCGGTCTGAGTCCCTCCACTGAATTCGGCCTATGCGACGAGAGCTAGTGAATATCTGCGCCGCGTATGATCATTAGAATGAGATACTAACCGTGGTTTTGGCTACTTGAGCTTCAGTAGCGATCGTTTCAGGCTCATTTTCCTTGTGAATTGGATCATTGTCGGGCATACTAGTAGATGGATGAAGTGTGATGTTCATAAAGGAAGCAAAAGATGTCGGGCGTCTAAAGCAAAGGTGTTAGCTTTATATATTAGGCGCCTATGGGCGCCACCTTTCTCTCCCGCTCATCAAATCCAGATTCTTCGTGCATAGCTCACTTCCCGCTCGCTGGCTTTCCATCGACTCCGCTCAGAAGTCTGCTATCTCTTCTCGTCAATCCATAGGGATTCATTCCACAAAAATAATGATCCTTCCAGTAATCCTACAGAATAGCGACTGCTCAGCAAGATGGCATTGAGCTCGAGTCTTCTCATGATCCTATTCTTGTCGTCTTTCGATTTCGAAGAATGCAAACAGCTATATGATATCCGGTGATAGGACTAACCTCCTGCACAATGACCTCTTCGTGGTTCACCGGATTGGGCCTTATGGCTCGTGCTAAGAATGTGCTTAAAGGTTGATGCCCAATGGATTGGTTAAAGTTCACCAACCGTTCCAGCCCGCAAGGGTTGATCCTGAACCCTTGGTTAAGCAACACACCATGGGGGAGAGATAAGGGATTGTAACAATGGGGAATTCTTTTCAAAACCAGCCGACTACGCGAGTAGACAGGCCACCCATGGCTTCCACTACAGTAACATTCATTGGTTAAGCAAGATTTACCGTTGATATGTGAATAGTAGGAGTGCTTAGTGCTGTAGCCAAAGGATCACTTGGTGACTTGGTGAGAGTGCGAGACAGGTACTGGTGCACTATGCGGATCCGCGCCTACGGCATAGCGAAGCAGAGTGTGCTGGAACAGGAAGGTTTGGAAACTGAACTGTAGTCTGCTGGTCTAGTATGCCAACAGAGCTCGAGAGGACAAATATCGCCTGTCGGTGGGCGGCACATTAAACGGTGCAGTCTGCTTATGTTGTTTCCACAGCACAACAGTTGTTGGAAGTTCTGAACTGGACCAGAAGAGTGCTGGGCTTACACAGTGTCTGGACTGCAATTGTTGATGACCCTCGCAAGAGAAGTCTCAGTTGGGGAGCAATAACAACAACCAAGGTGCTTAAAACCTGGGTGCCCTCCTCCAAAAACCGCAAAAACTTCCATCAGATTGGACTGGAGAGACCAGGGTTTTAGTGGGTATCAGGCCATTATCACACTACTGACCGCTGCAGCTGCGACCAAGCCCTAGCACAGTCTGCCACAGACATAACCAATAGGTCTGGCTAGCCTGAAGCCCCACACTTATAGCGAGATGGCCAAACCGACTGGAATCTGTCTCCTTCTGGGGTAGTAGGATAAGATCGAGTCCGACCAAACAAGCCTTGAGGTTCCGAAGGTCTCATTAGTTGAGCACCCATATTGATTTCGGCTTTGGTTGCCCCGTCAAAAGCTTTCGACATAGTAATTCTGGTCTCTCTACTCTATTGTCTAATTTTTCATCGATGTCGGGTTAAGAGTATTCCCGGTAGCACACAAGGATTAATCTTGTGAGTTCATTGAGCCTCTCATCCGCCTTACTTACTAGCTTCCGATTATCCGCAGAAAGTCTCGCTTAGACCGACACGATGCGGACTCAGGCTTTTTCATCGACGTCGGGATAAGCGTGTGCCCGGTGGCGGACACTGAAGATAGACGGAATGTTTCAAAGTGTAAGTTTAGAGCAGCCTACTAGTCCTTTGGACGATTTCATTAATCCAATTACTTTCATTTTGTATCAGAGGAATGTTTGCCAAGAAACCAGAGACACCTGTCAACAAGTAAGACCATATAAACTTCAACGCATACTAGAGCATCCTCCGAAGACACCTATATGCGGTGGTATTGAATTAGCTTTAGAGAACAAAAGACAAGGCTGCACTCTTCAAAGTGAAATGTCACCTATCAAGTGCCACTGAAATGACATATGTGGTATTATTGCTTCAAGACACCACGGACTTACATTTTCCGAACCCAGCAGTACTAGAGGTACGTTGCATTGTTTAGCGCAGGGTGATTATAAACTCCCAATGCAGGCCTTCTAACCATCTCGCGCAATTTCTTCCTATTTTGGATTCTTTTTTTTCTCCTTTTTCTGGTTTCACTCAGTAATGAGTACTTCGACTGTCGAGCTTTTTCGCCGTGTAATCGATATCGAATCCTTGGCACTATGATAGGAACGCTTCGAAGTTCGAGATTCTCTAACGTTCGAAGGCCCCGACCCTGAGTTGCTCTGAGTAAGTTTCAGCCGGGCATCGTATTTTCCGTCGTTCTCCATGTCAGAATTGATTAACTGACAAATTTCAGATAGAGTCCTTTGACTTCAATCCCTGCACCGCTTCAAGGTCTGGAGGTTCCTGGCTTAACGTTTAGACTTCCCAAACACGTTGAGGAAACGGATGCTCAGCGTTCATAGATCTGTGCGGACAGTGGACACTACAGCGCCTCGCAATAATTGAACAATTCCAAGAGCTATAAAAGCAGCCCCGAGAGAAAGCAGCAAAAACATCCACAGGATAATATCACACTCACAATGTTCTCATTATCACGTCTTTTAACTTTTGCTTGCCTTTCGATCTCTCTCGCAGGTAAGATCTCTCCACCGAGTTGCATCCTCACTGTTGTCTCATTCACGTTGCTTTTACAGAGTCTGCCTTCATTCCTGCACTTCAGAGCACTCCCGCTACCTCCAGTGACCCACCTGACCTCAATGGGACCACCACGGACACCTCTAATATCGTTTCGACTGCTCAGCAAGTCGACCAGAAATCCGGAGCAAGTTCAGATGCTCCACCAGACCAACCAGCTACTATCACCACTATTACTGCGATCGACGGGGATCTAGTCAACCAGACAATTCCGACCACTACGTCCTCTCGCCGTGGTCTGTACGAGATTGCCCGCCGGAACGATAACTATGAACAGGTCTTTGGGGGAACGGGAACAGGACCCAACGACCGCGATGCAGCAATTGAAGGTACTGCGTACTTGACTTACACTGTCGTCAGCAACTCCACATACGACGTCGATGACTGTCTTAATTACTGTGACAGCGTAGAAGGTTGTGGTTAGTAGTTCAGCATCCTAATTCTCGGTGTGAAACTGACATGATCTCACAGTTTTTGCCAACTTGTACTACGAATTTGAGAATCCTTTGTTGGATCTAGTCTTCTCTCAAGGATCCAACTTGAAATGCGTTGTTTACGCCGACGTTCATAGTGCTGTTGAAAAAACCAACTTTGGAGGTCAACAGCTCTACCCTGCTCCCGCGCCCCTCAACTATATCCAACAAAGCAGTGGATGGGCCCTTAAATCCCTCCCAGAGCCGCAGCACCTCAAGGCTATGAAAAAGTATTCGGTCCCACCGGCGGAGCCAACAATGCTCCAGGCTACATGGTAAGTCTTGCTCACTTTTAGAAGTTGGATTAAACCCCACTTCTAATCCTCGCGGTTCCTTCCAGGGCTTCGCCTTCCTCGACCAGTACGACGTCGCTGCATGTGCCGCCCTTTGTGATACTCGTGGTGCTGATCCAGTAGGCGGAGCATGCCAATATTTCAACATCTGGAGGGCTCTTGTCGATGGAATTCCTACCACTTATACTTGCTCTATGGTACGTATTCTCATCTAAACATGTGCTTTAACAGAGATGCTCACCTACCTATTTACAGTACTATCTCGTCGCCGATGAATCCACAGCCGTCAACTATGGTCAAGGCGACCTTGTCGTTACCCAATCCCGAGGTTACGCGCGCCAGAATGCTATAGTTGACGGTGGCTTTGAGGGATACACATGTGACTCGGGTGCGGACGCCTGCTCCACTTCCAGCTACGCCAACTGGGTGGGTACTTCTCCCCCTAACGGAAACTTCGATGCTTCCATCTTCGACGACGCAAAGTTTGCACACAGCGGGCATTCCGTTGCGCTCCTGGGCTCGGCTACGAATGCTGACACTCTTTCGGGAACCCTCGCTCCAGCTTTTCCTATAAAGACAGAAGCTGGTGTCAGCTACACCCTTCAATTCTTCTACTCCACCTCCTTCACTGATGAGGAAGCAGACGAAGCCAGTGCTAGTTTGGAGATTGTCTGGAACGGAAACCCTGTTGACACCATTACCCCGGGTTACCAGTCCCAGTGGGTCGGATATCAGACGACTGTTGTTGCACAAGGAAACGATATCCTTCATTTCGTTGGCAGTCCCGCTCCGGCGTTCGTGTGGATTGACGATGTATCACTCCTCCCACTTTCAACCTGATCACTTCCACAACTTCATTATTTATCTTTTGTATGTATGTATTTGTAACACTCGTTATTTATCTGGGCTTAGTTTAGCAGTAGTACTGGGTAATAGGACTTGGGTGACTTGAACTAAACCTCAAACTTATTGAGCTTCGTCAAATCCGATTTAATATGTACACGATACAGAGCGGAATTAAGTAATATTCAAATTAAACCGGACTCAGTCGAATCACTCCGAACAACTTTCGAGTCGAAGCCAGCCTGACGGATTTTTCTGGTGATGTGTCGCGTAAAGGCGGATTCCATGCCAGACAGACGAGGAAAGGGTTCAATTCATAAAGTGTCGGAGAGAGTGGTCCATGCTGGCATCATTGGCATTTTTCTCCCCGATGCACACCTTTCCGGGAGTAAAAGTCGACTACGACTACTACTGTTTTAAAGAACTAGTAGGACATTTCTTAATGGAAGCCTCACAGATTGCTCAAGTAGAACTGTACTTACGTCGTTTGACTCGTTTCCATTCAACCTCTGCTAAATTTCAATCCTTGAGTTTACTTGCAGATTAATTTGACTATTCTCATGAAGGCCATGAAGGGTACCGGTCTACGTAGTACTTTGTAGCTAGCTGAGTTGAGATAATTTGTTTGGGATTGGAGACATTGTGAGATGTCACCGTGACGGTGAACTTAAGCTGTCCATACGTATGCTCGAGTAAGAGTCTCTTTAGTTGAGCGATTGATCCTGTTGGAATGTCCTATCTAGAGCTTCTCCGAGTCTACAAGTGTCCCAATGGGGTTGTAGCAGAATATAGCCACAAGTCAGATCAAATCTTCAAGGTCCAGACTATTTCTCATGACTAGGATGAGCGGGTCATTGATACCAGCCCAGAAGTTTTGGAGTGGCGTAGCGAACGAGAAGGATTTCAGACCGTGAACTTGATGATGTAAATACCGATCCTTCCAATAATCCTACAAAATAAGTAACATGTACGATACAGCATAACTACAAGTTGTATTAAGTGCGCTTTGCCGTATGTCGCGTGCGAGCCAGATGTGAAAAATCCGCCCGATTCAGTCTTAAAATCATATAAGCAACAAGTCTATAAACCACCGTCGCTCCAACCAAGGCTCCTAGCATCGGCGCAGGATTCACGTTGAGCTTGTACAGGTCCAGCACCTGCTCTCCAGTCGTAAACGGACACTCCCCATTCGCCAATTTCTGGGCATCCGTACAGGTGAAGGTCATCCCTCGAAGTGCATAAGGCGTCATATTCGCGGTAGCGTATTTGAGGGGAGAGATGAAGTTGATCCCTTTGAGAAAGCCAATCATGTCGAGGCTCAGGAGACCCTGTAAAACACAAAATTATTCCAGTGAGCTGTAGAATTGGCACAAAATCACATACACCCATGAACATTCCAACGGACAGAATCACACTCGTGACGTTGAGAGCAAAGCCAGTACTTTGGAAGAGGGTGTTGAAGATGATACCAAGGGATTCACCGCAGCTAACGATGCAGAAACAATTGAGCGCGATGATAAAGTACATCGGGATCGTGCGCTGAAGGTTGACAGCGATATCAGCCAGCAGTGAATATAGCAAGGAAGAAACAATCTCGAAAGGAATTTCGAGACAGACGTAGGCGGTAAAGAAAGCTTCTACGGAATATGCGCCATCGTCGTATTCCTATTCAGGATGCGGTCAATATGTCATAAATTCAGCGTACGATGAGTATGGGTTAAAATGTACCTTGTAGAAAACATCTCTTTCTGTAGGGTAAAGAGCCACATTTTGAAGCATGCCCACGAAGTATACTAAAGAACAATTTCAATGATTGAAACGATAAACACATTGAGTGAAGCTTACAAGGTAAAATTTCCTCTGTAATTTAAATTCGTATTCAGCTCAAGAATCATCGCGAGCTCGAAAAACGACTCACGGATAGCACCAACAATGTTGACACTTGCAGCAAAGTAATCCCGCTTCAGAGGTGCAAAGAACAGCGCCTGTACGAGCCCAAGTCCAAGAACTTGACCAATACGTGCAATCCCCAAATTCGGCTGACGCTGAAAGTTGATCAAACCCCGTCGGATGAGAATAGGAAAAGCGATATAAAATGGAGCAGGCTCTTTCTTCAGTCTGAGTAAATCAGGAGGAAGATGGCCGTATTGATTCTCTTTCTCCTTTGACCCCACATTAGGCTCATAAGCGTCCAGAATTTGTTCAACCTTTATCCGACTCTTCTCCTCCGCCTTCTCGTCCCTCAAATCTACTGAAACCAAATCCATAGCCCAATCACTGGGATTACAGTTTGATGGACAGCGGTACCCCAATTGGCCAAAGTAGGATATCATCGAGGAGGCTTTACCAGAGTAAGCGACGCGACCACCTTTAGCCAAGAGAAGGAGGTTGCCAAATTGGTGAAAGAGTTCCGAACGGCTTTGGTGAATGGTGATAATTACGGTGCGCCCTTCGGCTGCAAGGCCGCTGAGGACGTCGAGAATGGAAGAAGCAGTGAATGCGTCGAGGCCTATCAAAAGTTTGAACAAAGTCACTTCCACGAGTGAAGCTGAGAAGCTTACCGCTGGTCGGTTCGTCGGCACTAGAGAGGAAACAGGTCAGTTATGAGCCTGCTCATAAGGAAGAGAACGTACATGAGAACCCTAGGTTCAGTCAACACCTGAACAGCAATACTAACCCTCCTCTTCTCACCACCACTAATTCCCTTCACAAGCTCACTCCCAATCAAACAATCGGCGCAATCACTCAACGCCATCATCCGTATGACATCCTCCGCTCGTTCCCTCTTCTGCTTGGCACTCATACTCCCAGGCAGCCTCAATCCCGCCGCAAACCGTAGCATCTCCCGCACAGTGAGATAAGGTAGGAGAGAGTTGTCGTCTTGCGTGACATATGAGCATAAAGAGCGAAGCTGTGATTCATCCGGCTGGAATCCATTGAGGAGAAGGCTTCCAGAGGAGTTGTACCGCGTGAATGGGGTCGACTTGAGACGCAATGCCATGAGATTGAGCAGAGAGGACTTTCCCGAGCCAGATGGACCTTTAAGAACGATCGATCGGTATCAATCGGAGAGGAGGAGTGGGAGGAGTACATACCCATGATGACGTTCACCGACCCAGCCTCAAAACGAGTAGTTACTCCTCGCAGAATCGGAATCTCATGCTTTGCAAATCCAGCCCTCAAAGACGTCTTCTCAATCGTCAATGCTAGATCCACAAGATCAACATCGATATCAACAGACTTGTCCCGTTCCTTCTCCTTCTTCAGCCCAGAAACATCTTCGTATCTTTCTGAGCCATCCTTGTCGTTTGCAGTATGCGTACCCGCGACATGGATATCAACGGACCAGAATCGCAGCACCACGATTGCAGCAAGGTTGAAAAAGACGACAAAGCCAAGGAGGGCGCATACTGGGACCGTATACCAGTTCGGGTGAAAGGAAAGGTTCTCCAAGATGAAATCGCCGTTGTATTGAATACACGCTGGGTCGGTTGCGGCATTGCCAGATGGACAGTCGTAGAATTTTCCCGAGAATTCGTTGGCTATCAAGGCTGCGAATCCATAGAACTTTTAAAGAAAGATGTAAGTCTAGTGGTTACTGTATTGAAGGCAGAGTACTCACAACGTATGCAACCCACTTGATCCATCGTACATATACTGGGATTGTTGCAGCTTGGATGAAGAATCCACAAGAAAATGCCTGGAATGTGAACCTGTACATGACATCAATACCTTTTGTCCCCCGAGGTAAAGATAATGCTTACAACAAATTCGCAATGAGCGTCGCAATAGCAAAATCTCTAGAGATTGCCGAACACTAACATTGCCAACGACACCGCAATGATACTGATTGAGCAGTACCACAGCGAAGAACCGAAAGAATTGACCAGCATTAGCGTCAAACCCGCACATGAAGTAGTATATCACGGAGAAGAGAAATGGCACCGCAACATCTTCAAGAAGGAGTCGTGCAAGACGAGTCGAGATGACCCAAGGGAGAACGCCAACGACACGCTCACTACGCTCACGGTCGAAAAGAGCGATAGAGGAACTTGTCAGGCGGTAGATGTCGTACAAGACAATAAGATATCCCTAACGAAGATAAGGGTAAGCAGATTTCTAAGAAAAACAAAAACCATACCTGCAAGCCACATGCAATATAGAGTGCAGACTCTCGAGAACGTATACCAGCAAGTGTTTTTGGAAGTTGTAAAAACACCAATCCGCAAACGATACCCATCGAGATGGCTTCACACCAAGACGCAGTAAGACCCATAGGATCCCGTATAGTGGTACGAATCGTACGGGACGTTAAGACACGGACTTGCGCCGGACACCAGCAGACTGAACCACCTTTACAGGTCTTTCGAGTATCTGCTTTTCGTCGGTCTCCGCTGAAGATGAGGCTGGGAATCGGATTGAAGACTCTTTTCGCCACGCCTCGACGAGGGGATTCAGTTGGGCTCGAGTCTTCCGCTCGGCCTCGGGAGTGCGATTGTCCACAGCAGCGACACTGATAAGATAATCAGCTGGATTGAGGTGCTCGACAAAGCTTCCCGGGACGAGATTCTGGAACCAAGACACGGATTCATCGGTAGGACCTGAATATACCGGAAATCCTTGACTGAGGAGCGTGATATGATCAAAGAGGAAGAAGATGTCGTGTCGAGGCTGGTGAATCGTACAGATGATAGTACGGCCTTTGGACGACAGGGATTTGAGCATTTTGATGAGCTGATACGCGGATGTCGCATCGAGACCGGTAGTGGGCTCATCGCAGAACAGCACAGAGGGGTTACCTAACATCTGACCCCTATGCTAACTCGTCGGCGTTCTCCGCCGGAGCATCCACGATGGGAGGCACCGTCGCCGACCTGTGTGCTGGCACACTCCTTCAGACCGAGCTCGAGGATGATTTCTTCCACGAGATTCCGGCGTTGCGCGTCAGTTGTGCTAGATGGAAGACGCAAGGCTGCAGCATACAAAAGGGTTTCCCGGACGGTAAGGGAAGGGAGAAGGAGGTCCATTTGAGTGACATAGGCATTCGTTACGGATGATAGAGCTGGAGAATTGTTGTATAAACAGAACCGGACAAGACCATATTCGAGCCGCGCATTCGACGCGAAAGAACGTTTAACAAGGTCGTCTAAGAATGTTCAAGTCCAAGTTTTTCCAAGAAGCATAACGTATCTACCTTTCCAGAGCCAGAGCCTCCCATAATTGCAACGAGACTGCCTTTCGGAAAGTCTGCAGAAATACTGTCAAGAATTCTTTTCGCTTTGAGATCTGCCGCCTCCAAATCCGAAGGTTTCTTGGTGAATATTGGCATAAAACCCTTGGAAATAGTTACATCTACGGAAACCTGGCGCATTTGGATATCGACAGGAACGACATCTGTGAACGAAATCTTTTCCTGGTGAGTGTCCTGCCCAACTACAGTATTGGCGCTATTAATTTTCGTAATTTGGTCGGCCATCGTTATCTTTCATTAAGAGCTGGAAGGGAAGAGGAAGAAAGAGCCGGAGTCGGGAAATTGAATCTATTGCTTGGCTGTGATCATGCCAAGCGCGCATGCAATGCACGGTTCACTAAGTAGTCGAGCTCTGTTGTCGAGCAAATTGGCATACAGTGTCAATCTCCTTTCGACCTGTTTAATAGGAATTGATTTGGAATATCAACCGAATGGAGGAGAAATTCAAGTTGTCAACTTTTGGCTTGCAGAATTACGGCCCCCGATGATGCGTAGATGATGACGAGAAGAGTTTAGGCGCTCAGATAGACGCTCAGCGCTCAGAGTCCAGACCTGAGACCAAGCTTCGGACTGGAATTGGGATACAATTTGGATGAGACGTACCTGGGCCTGAGATCCAAAGCAATGAACTCGAGGAAACTGGCTCCTGCCTAGGTACGTTGCTCATCCGTCCCTCTAGGACGAGGGAAGGGAATTCCTAGCTTGTCTGAACCATTTTTTGACTACAGGAAGTTAATCGTCTGCAAATTTGACTGCTTTCTTGCCTTCCATCTCCCCTGTCACTGGCACTATGCACTATAGTAGTGCCGTATCCGGTATCGGTCTTCAAGTTATTGCAGTTCGACTGAGCGATGCATCGTCGTATCCAGACATCGTGTAACACTGCTGAAAATAGGTCATTCAGAAATCAGATCTCCACACGCCTGTCTACGCCTATTGAATCTAGAGCTTGTTGGAAAATAGGCAAGAAGCCCCCAGTCCGCACTCTGTCACTGTCGGGGCTTGCACGGTGATATCTGGTACTGTAAACGGAATTACGGAAACATATGTCAGAAGGAAGCGGTTTCTGAACTCATGTAACTTCAAGACGAAGACATCGCGTTGAATCGTCAATCGCCGTGCGACTAAGGGTTGGAACAGCTCTACTTGTTACGCTCAGGGATTTTGTTTCGTCCAACTTGTAACGATTATCATTTCTCCCATGGATTTCAGTAAGGCGTTTGTTTATTTCTCTGAATAATACATATCTCATTATGTGGTTTATATAGACGTTCACTTCGCTTTCGAGGCGATTATTGTACAAGATGATTGAAAAAGGAGAGATCACCGAAAAGAGTTCCCAGCTATTCAGCTGCTTCTTCACTCTTCGCGAGCAAAGGGAAAGGGAAAGAAGCCGTGCCTGTGGTCACCCTTGTGGTGGTCTCTGTGCCCACCAAAGCCACCAAAGCCTCCAGGGAACTTGTCTTCCGACTCTTCAGCGCGACGATAACCTCCGAAATGATGTCCGTGTCCTGAGACAATATTTTTCAGTCTTTCCATTTCGTAAGGATCCCAACAGGAATTCACGTACTACCATGGTCGTGGTCGTGTCCGCCCTGTGTGGCTCTGTGTCGACCGAAGCCTCCAAAGCTATCTGGAAACTTGTCTTCCGACTCTTCAGCGCGGCGGTATCCACCGAAGCCATGTCCTGTTATTATATATTCAGTATTCCATTCTTGCAAAGAAGATGTCCACCTCTGCACTCACCGAACCCTCCGAACCCTCCCGGAAACTTGTCATGGTCTCTTCCTCTGCCAAGCCCCCTTCACCAAAGCAGTCATTAGCGTTCATTGAAGGGATAGTTGTATGCGAGACATACCACGACCCCCAAAGCCTCCATCGTCCTCAATCTTCGTCGATGTACCCCAGGCTGATGAACTTTCCCTGAACCCATCATCTACGTCCTCATCGCGACGGAAGTGGTTGTGACTGCCGTGTCTTCCATGTCCTGCAATGTTATGATTTAGCGATATCCGCAGACTCATCTAATATCTAGTTGAAGGGAATGAGCGCACCATGATTATCACGGTGTCACCTCTGTGCCATCACGGTCGTGTCCACCCCTGATGGCCGTCATGATCATGTTCGCCTCTGTGGCCCCCAAACCCGCCGCCGAAGCCTCCCTCACCACCCGGGAACTTGTCTTCACCTCGGATGGCAATATCGCCGGACTATATTTACCAACTATCAGCACCGTACTCGATCCTCATGAGTAAAACAAACCACCAACCTCAATAAATCTGTTGATGTTTAGACCATGAACAGTGGTTAAAAGCGCAAGAAGAGCCGTGGCTTGAACTACAGAGAATCGCATCTTGTTGAGAAGCAAGCTGTACAATGTATCGGATGAAATGTATCGGAAGCTGGGTGCTTGGAGAGACACTAGCTGAATATTCTTCTCTTTTATAGCATTTTACCAGCGTACAGGCAAACAAGTTTGGAGAAAGTGTGCTGTAAGTACCAAAGGTACGCCACTCAAGAGAAATCTAAACATAGACAGGATGACACGGTCGAATGAGCAGGTCGAAATGAGCGGCGTAGCCAAATTGAGCTCATCTCAAATCACTGAGGCATTCCATTGTTTTGGCTACAGACGACGCCTCTGCACCTATATTCGCCAATTTTGCGGTAAATAAGTTTATTTAATACTTGCACCTCTCCGTCCCGACTGCAGCCCGTTTTGGAAATCGTGTTACTGCAATTGGCTTTGTTATCATTGCAGTTTAGATTGTGCGTCGCCTTCCTGCGGCGGCTGTGTCAAGTATCATACCGTGACAAGCTGCTTGGTGCCCACTGGCTCCGCCTTGCAGCTTTTTCGTCTTCATTGTCGAAGTCGAAGAATGCTCGAAGAATGCTCCTTGACAACGATATCAATACATAAGAGGATTAAGCTGCTCTGTAAGTGCTCAACACTCTGTTCCGAGCTTGAGGATGCGCTGATGCGCCTCCGTGGTGTTGTTAATGAGGAGCCAGTGGCAAAGAGGTATCTGGAATGGATAGATTCCATGAAGTCGATGTGTTGTTCTGCCATGCAGACGCCTAGGCTATTTTCATTAAAGCAGATGTACGCTACCTCATCGGAAAAACACAAGAATAGAATAATTCTGGTTCAAGAGACTGGTACATCCCTTCGCCGTTGCGTGTTATCATAATCAATATGCGGAGATCTCTGGCTGTCCAGTGCGGTATTTATATCTTCTCCAACAATAGTTTTCTTTGGCTCAATTCAGATATACCACAAATTGGACGAGAAATAGAAGCTTGTAGCATTCGATGGCTCCATAATATCAATCTATCCTACTGAGAACAACTTGAGTTCGGAGGCGATTTTGAATAGGAGAAGTATCTCGGTGATTCTATATTAACCCGCCACTATAGATACAAGTCCAAGGGAAAGAGAACTAGTACAGGAGAGTGCATCGTCTATTCCATTCTACGCCTTCTTTGTTGATCTTTAGATTTATTGAAGTGCTCACGTCACGCAATAAACAGGCCAGGCCTGTTGTTCTCCAAAAGAAGCGGCTAGTCTTTGTAAAGTGAATATAAACTCAGTTGAACGTAGCGGTACAACTATAATACTACTGTACCTGTAAAGTGAATATAAACTATGGTGCATGTGAGTAATGGGGCGATAAGTAAATAAGAAAAGCTCTCACCTCAGTTGAACGTAGCGGTACAACTGAGGGAGGCAAACATCGACGCTCTGGGTATATAAGTCGATCGTATGATCGACGTAGGTAAGCGGAAACCTCGAAACCGGCTAAATGTAAGTGTCTATAAGTAGTAAAGTCAAAGCATAGTGTACCGTATGGAGTACTACTCCAACAGTCTTGGTCTTTTTTACTAATTCAGGTACGATTCAAGGCTCAAGCTCAAGGGCGCAGGATTTTCTTGTGCCCGTTCTGGAAATGCAAGCGACCAATTCACTGAGTGGGTCTCTTGGCGACTTTGCACTCAGTTCATGTTCGACAAAACTCTATGTAGGCCGTTCAATTTCAAAGATTAGTGCTACCAACGTTTGCTCGGACCTTATGTTTGGCGGACTGCCTGTTTCATTGATCATGAAAAACATGAATAGGGAGGCTTTTAAAAAATGAATGGAGTTATTTTCAGAAAAAACTTGTCTATGCAATAATGGATGAAAAGAAGAAGAAATAATGGAATGAAACAACAAAAGAAACCATATCCAGTGAGCAAATGAATAAAAATGAGTCCTACCATCTCTGAAGACTTTTTTTGCTCCATTGCACTCGCTCATCGACGTTATTTGCCACAATGTCCAGCTGATAAGAATACCAGGAAACAAATAACCCTTGTCAAGAGTCCTGCGGAAACAAAATCCGGATATGTACCACCCTGCGGACCGACTAAACGCCCAGCTTAAGCGCCAAATGAAATTTTTTGAAAATCACAAGGGGGTCCGGGCCGGGAAATCCCGTACCGGGGGTAGGTAGGGTGGGTCCATCGCAAGGCTCGAAAAATATTTTTTGACTGACCCTCACAATACATTTTTGTGATGTTCAAATGAGTCAAATAAGCCCAAGAAGTGCCTGAAAAGTATATTCAGACCAGCTACATTGTATAGAGGGAGTATATACCTTTTTATTACCTTTTTAGGTCATTTCATGAGTGCTTACAGTTCTGGACCTTGACTAATATATTTTGAGATATATGGCATCCAGAGTGAGGTGAAGAGTTTACAAAGGCTAATTAGTTATGTAGAGCATGTACAAAGGGCAAAAGACCAGCACAGTAAGGTGAATGGTGATCAGTGTCTCATAGCTGCCTTATTTGGTAATCACATGACCCAAAAAATCACGTGAAGGGAGGGTCTAGTGCCAAGGCTGAAAAAAAATTTCCGACCCCTGGTACAAAATTAATTTTTTCGGACCCCCTTGGAAAATCATAAATTTTCTTTCTTCCCTACTTCCTGCACGTACCACCAACTCGATGGCCTCAAAATTGTACCTACAAGTAGCGGTACAACATATCTCTGAATACTATACATTTTTACCCTAATTATCTGGTTACGAGCGCATGGAATTTTGATGGACATTAAAAGCACAATAACATGAATGCAACATCTACCATTGGTACTGACAACCACAAAACACAGCTGAGACCTTCTTTCTATTACCAGCATTGATGAATGCCATTGCAGTGATGTTCTCACATCTGGCTGGCTTTCTTTCTCCAAATAACGGTGAACCTTCCAGCAGTACCAAACTTTGGCAGACGACACACGCACTTCTTCTACTGTCCAAAAAACTCCGAGAAGTAGACCTGTTCCTATGGTCAACATCTTGTTACACCAGATTCCAGCAAATGACACTCTGGCTACACCTTTTCATCATGCTCCTCCTCCTACAATGCCACATATGCATATCCAACCCCAACATCAAGCTCTATATCTTCCATTGAGGCCTGCAGTCAGTCCTTTTTTATGTATCCCAGTTCTGCCTATGAGCCAGCTGAATTGCCAATGGAACTTCAAGCTCTTTATTTTGAGATCCATTCAGAGCTTACCAAAAACTTGGTAGATTTCTTTGCTGCCCAAACAAAAGCTGCAAACACGGAATTCCTATGATGATGGTGCCTCCCACAAAATGGCCAGATGCTGGCTGTCTTGGAGTAAAGTTCAAACTACTTTAATAATCTACTGTCACATCTCCAGGTGTGCAAACCCGGTCTCAGTGAAGATGAAACTGAGGATAACAGACTGTAAGTGGTTTTTTGTCTTGAGTGGTGATTCAATACTTAAAATGCATGTATCACTATCAGCCACAAGAAACAATGAACCAGTCACATCTGCCATTGTGAGTTATCAGTAGAGTATTCTATCAAAATGAAAAAGATGCTGAACTACAAACATAAACTTTCACAATGACTGAAATGGTGAATTTACTATATATCACATGTTGAATTAGAAAAAGTGAAATAAGACTTGTCAGGTGAGATTTCAGCTGACTCTGACCACACATTATAGTTGGATTCAATGCTCCTTCTCCCTCATCCAGTACAGTCAAGACAAATCCAGAGGGGGCATTTTTTAGGCCATGCAGGGTAAAATCTAGCATTGAGCCCACTGCCTTGATAAGAGGATCTTTGGATTCTGGGTTCCAGACTCCTTGTTGCACTGGTATGGGTTCTATTACTTAGTGGTCCTGGAAGGTGGGGATTCATCAGCAAAACCTGTATTTTGCATTTTAATTCCCACAGCAATACTTAAAATTCCCAGTGCTGTCCAGCGCTTGCCACCAGTGCTGTCAGAAATATAAAATCATATGACATCTCTTTTTTATTTCCAAATAAGGTAATTTTGCGACCCCTGGGAGCTTCTGGGAGCCCCCTCCTGCATCAGCTGGATCATCTGAGTGCTGGGATGGGATAATTCTACTGAACAACCCCCTTGCTGGCAACAACCCTCCCAAAAAAGGAAATTTTTGCAAAAGCTAGTTTGGCAACCCCATCACACTTTTGTCACACTTTTTTGGGTGTGTTTTCATTTTTTTTTCAAAAAGAAAGTCAGCTACCACCTCATGCCTCACCTTACTTAAGTTGCAACACAAACTGCTCAGTTTCCCAAATAGGGCTGGTGGCAGTATCTGAAATATATGTTGGGTAAATACCCTTCCATGGGTTGTCTGGCTGCTCCACACACCACATGTACCCCTATCTGCTTCGATATATAAAGCAGGTAGATACAAGTTATCAATCAATCATTCTTTCCCCCATTCTCGATGGTTGATTCCCTCCTCACTGAGGTTGTACCTGCCAACTGAGCTTGTCTGCCTCTTAGCAGATTATGAGACTGGATGCTTGCTGATCCTGTTTGCCCTTATCCCCATTGCCGTACTTGCCGTGCTCATTTCCATTGACACTTGCTGTACCCATTCATCACTGCGTTTCTACTGCCCATTGTTTGTCTGCACTTGTTGTGCTTGTTGCCAAATTTCTATGCCCATCATTTATCACGGCACTCATTGTGCCCATTACCAGTTCCAGTGGGGGCTCCAGATATTGTTTACCCTGTTACTGGCTCCAGTGGGAGCCCGTGATGCTTTATTATTTCATTGCATGTATGCACCCCCAACTTCACCCTATCCATTTGGAACCTCTTTGTCCCACAGATCTAATGGTATTGCTCATTGTATGTCTATTCCCTGTACTACACGGCCGTACAAATGGGAGTGTTGGGTAAATACCCTTCCATTGGTTGTCTAGCTGCTCTGCATACCACATGTACCCCTATCTGCCTCCATATATAAAGTAGGTAGATACAAGTTATCAATCAATTGTTCTTGCCCCCATTCTTGATGGTTGATTCCCTCCTTGCTGAGGTTGTACCTGCCAACTGAGCTTGTCTGCCTCTTACATCAGCAAAAAGGGGTTAAACCTATGATGACCTAGGGAACCTAGGCTACCCTGGTCACCCTGGTCGCCTTGGTCACCTTGGGTCTTCCAGGCTACCCCAGGCTACCTTAGGCTACCTCAGGTTTCCTCAGGCTCCTCAGGTTAGCTCAGGCTTACTCAGGTTTACTCAGGTTCACTCAGGTTGCCTCAAATTCCCAAGGTTTATCCCTAAATCCTAGGCAACCTAGGTGACCTCAAAGAAACTGAGGCAGTCTAGGCAACTTAGGTGGCCTAGGAGACCTAGGTATCCTTAGGTTCCCTTAAGTCTCTTTAGGTCATTGTGGGTCAACCTAAAGTCAGCCCTGGGCCCAGACCATTTTTCCTGATGTAACAATATAAAGACTCTAGATTATCTCTGACCTTCACAAAAAAAAATTGAGTTCTGAGGCAAATTTATATGTTGTGACCTCAATGTGACCATTTGTGACCATATGTGACCTCAACTAGGTTGTTAAATAAGACTTGAGCCAAGGGGGTTGTTCAGTAGAATTATCTGCTGGGACGCTGGAGCACTGGGAACTCTGGACAGTTTGCTCAAGCACTGCCCACATCATACAGGTTTTGCTGATGTTTATAGGCATCAGAAAAAACTGTTTTGGGCCCAGGAGTATCCAAGGTCACCTAGTCCTCTTAGGCAACCTGAGGCATCCTAGTTGGCCCAGTAAAAAAGGGTAAAACTTTGGACACCTCAGGTATCCTAGTCATCCTAGGTGCCCTGGGACATCCTGAGACATCCTAGGACATCCCATGATACCCCAGGACATCACAGGGTATCCCAGAACACCTAGGATGACTAGGATACCTGAGTTGTCCAAAGTTTTACCCTTTTTCCTGAGCCAACTAGGATGCCTCAGGTTGCCTAAGAGGCCTAGGAGACCTCAGATCCTCCTGGGCTCAAAACAGTTTTTGCTGATGGGTGGCTGTGGAGAACCATGGTTATCTCCCACAGGGTTTTAATTTCCTTGAGTGGCCAGGGACATTATATGTAGTTTGTAGCTAACCCACCCACCCTTAAAGTTTACTATGCCCTAACATACTGCTACATTGCAGAAGGCTAAAGACAAGGAAGGGACAGAGGAAAGAGTACAATAACAATATGTGGGCTTTTGTACCAGTAGTGGACTCAAATGCCAAGGCAAAATGGAACAATCAAGCAAACCCCATGAATTTCTTTCATCCTACAATAGACTTGATGTTCACAAAAAGTAAGACACCAGAGGAGAAGTCCCACATCACCACCTATGCTATTATGGTTATTTTTTGTGAGCTGGCATACCTTTTGCCTTGCTTTGTCTGTCTTCTTTTTCTCTTTCCAACTTCATGACAGTAACAATGGCTTATCTCAGATATATACTGTATAATTACGACCTAAAGTGCCGGGGTTTTATGTGTTATGGTGAGAACTTCAAGAGGTGGAGTTCTCAGGCCAAAAATTAGCGTTACGGAAAAAATTTCTAGTGTTTTTTGGGCATTTTGGCGCAATTTTTGGAAATTTGAGTTACTATTTTGCAAAATTCAAAGTTCCTTGAACCCCGTTATGTGTTATGATTTTCAAAATGACCAAGTTCCCAGGGACTGTGTTATGGTAACGGGAACTTTAGGTCGTAATTATACAGTATGGTGAAGATTTCCATACCCCAGACTCATGTGTCCCAGATTGCAAAGGAGTTGGAATGATAATAACAGGGGGACCTGGATTTAGTAGGGCTCTTCACCGTACGTACCGTATACGGCACGGAGAATTTTTCCGTATTTACGGACCAGATTTTTTGCCACGGTACGGTATGGGAAAAATACAGCCGTATACGGAATACGGACGGTACCTTTAAGTCACGTGTTCTCAAGCACCCATCTGCAACAAAGACACTGTGCAGAGTATATATTTTACATGTATCAAAGATTCTAAGTGTTTAATACTTACTAGTAAGTGCTATAGTGACCAAGACCATGAATAAGAGTTGCGGTATGCACGTGTGATAGTATGTGACATGAAGTGACCAGTGTCACACACGTCTAGGACACCCCAAAAAATAGTAGAATTGTTCGAGAGGGTTTATTTTAGTAATATTTAATCAATCGTAGTCCTATTAAAGTGCTCTCTGTAGTAGGAGACTCCAGAAATCACAAATTCCTTGCAAGTACCGTATACGCCGTATTACGCCGTAACGGTACGGCTAAATACGGGACTCCTGAAGGGCTTACGGTACGGTACGTACGTTGGACACCGTACTACTGTCCATACACCGTATGGTACGGATACGGTGAAGAGCCCTAGGATTTAGAATTGACTATGAGATTGGTGTGTTTTGATTCATTTTGTTACATCTATTTCACCTCAATTAGTCTATTACACAGAGGAAAATCCTCACTCCATTGCAATATGCCCTTCATATCCACATGGATTTAGGATCTCTGCTGTATGTGAATTGCGTTCATTAGCTATTCTGGACAGCCAAATTGCATCAGCAAAAATGGTCTGGGCCTGGGATAGCCTATAAGCTAGAATAATATGACCTGGGCATTCTGGGTGACTTAGGCTGCCTAGGAATTTGCCCAAATGCTGATATCACCAGAGGGAGCCTCATTGCAGCCTGAGCACAACCTGAGTACAACCTGAGGGAACCTGGAGTAGCCTGAGGAAGCCTGAGGAAGCCTGGGACCACCTGAGATTTATCTAGAACTAGGATTACAAGCTAAATAGCTTCAATGAACTAGTACATTGAATTATAATGTGTATAAATATTATTAAAAGAACAGCAGACACCTGAATTATTTGAATTTATCTACATACAGTGGCTGTGGAAATTGATGTCACCCCATGTGACCTACTGAATGGCATACTGAATCAATTTTTGCAGCCACTGTATAATTGCATAAAATAAGCACCCAAATAAGCACCAAACCACATGGGTACCTGTAGACTGCATACCATTAAAATTCTGTTGATGGGGTCAAATCAGATTCATCATTAAGTATTACTTAATTTGATAAATATGTTATACTTGAACTTGAGTTAAAAATACTTAAGTGAGGTATTCCGAGTTATAAGTTAAGGCTAGTAAAACATTAATGAGCCTCAAAAAATAATTTCATTTTGAAATAAGTCAAAAATCTATGAGTTTAATGAGATAATAAGGTTTAAGTAATATAAATGTGGAAATTTAGCAAAAAGATACAGCTGAATAATAAAGTATGAGAATTATTTTTTGGGTTGTATAACTCAGCAGAAGTATTCCTAGGTTATCTCAAGCTGCCTCAGGCTTCCTCAGGTTCCCTCAGGATTTCTTCTAGAAGCCCAGGAATAAGGGGATAGACTTACGCAAGCCTGGGAGACCTAGGAGTCCTGGGTGTCCTGAGTGTCCTAGGAGACCTAGGTAATCTTCAACTGTCCTCATGTCATCCAAGGCCCAGACCATTTTTGCTGATGGGAAGTGTGTGTAGAGATATTTCAGGGAATTGCAGCTGGGTAGAATACAGAATTGCTTTTACTAGCCTGCTTAACAACTATCTTAGATCCTTCCCCAGTACATCCAACTACACTTTTTAATGTTCTCCACTCTTTGTCCTCCATTTGTAATCAAGACTTTCAACATCAGGAAAAATGGTCTGGGCCCAGGATGACCCCAGGTCACTTAGGCAGCCTAGGCAGCCTAGGAATAATGCAAAAACTTTAGACACCTCAGGTATCCTAGGCCTCCTAAGCCTCCTAAGCCTCCTAGGCATTCTGGGGGCCATCCTGGGCTGTCCTGAGGCAACCTGAGGATACTCTCAGAATTCCTAGGAGGCTTAGGAGGCTTAGGAGGCCTAGGAGGCCTAGGATACCTGAGGTGTCCAAAGTTTTTGCATTATTCCTAGGTGGCCTAGGCTGCCTAAGTGACCTGGGGTCATCCTGGGTCCAGACCATTTTTCCTGATGCAAAACAACTCTAAACCCAAGAAAAAGTGTGTTGCAGGAAATGCCCCTCATGCCCCAGGGCATTTGGGGCATATTGGGGCATATTAGGGAATATATGGCCCAGTCCAATCATAGTCAGCTCTGGGAGACTGGGAGTAAAATAATATTCATGGGACTCTCACAGGGCACCAGCTCCAGGGCAGCTACTGTGCAGTTTGATGAATTCTGTGTTGATTCATATACAAAAAAAATATGATTTTTTGAGTGTATAATGCTAGTAAGGATGTGCTGGGCTCTGTTTGATGCCTTACTTAATGCCACAGCCTGTCTCACTACCCAGTACATTAGTAGGGTACAAACTTTCAAAATTTTCAATTTTTGACACTTATACCATTCAAAAGCCCAAGTCTCGAAACATACAAATATGTTGATCTTAAAAATACAATTTTTTACAACTGAAAAAGTCACAAAACATCCACCCTACTAAATTAAATTGCTACCACTTGGACCAGCTGTTTCTCAGAAACATCTACAGATGGATGGTCATGAGCCTACCGAAAAACTACCTAAGTACCTTATCTTTCAAGCTGTCCCACTGTGAATTCCAGAACCCAATAACAATAGTTATACGGGTGTGAAAGGCAATGGCACCAAAGAATGGTAGGAAGGAAGTGTGAGAGATATTGCAGGGAATCAAGGCTGGGTAGTAGGTAGATTCACCTGGTAGAATATGGAATTGCTTTCACTAGCCTGCTTAACAACTATCTGAGATCCTTCCCCAGTACATCCAACTGCACCAAGGGGGTCCGGGCTGGGAAATCCCGTACCGGGGGTAGGTAGGGTGGGTCCATTGCGAGGCCCGAATTATTTTTTTTTTGACTGACCCTCAAATTGCCTTTTTGTGATGTCCAAATGAGTCAAACAAGCCAAACAAGTGCCTGAAATGTATATTCAGACTAGCTACATTATGTAGAGTGAGTTTATACCTTTTTATTGCCTTTTTAGTTCATTCCATGAGCACTTACAGTACTTGACCTTGACTAATATATTTTGAGATATATGGTGTCAAGTGTGAGGTGAAGAGTTTACAAAGGCTAATTAGTTATGTAGAGCATGTACAAAGGGCAAAAGACCAGCATAATAAGATGAAATCATTATCAGTGTCTCATAGTTGCCTTATTTGGTAATCACATGACCCAAAAAAAATCACGTGAAGGCAGCGAGGGTCCAGTGCTGAGACTAAAAAAAATTTTCCGACCCCTGGTACAAGTTTTTTGTTTTTCGGGCCCCCTTGAACTGCGCTTGTTAATGTTCTCCACTCTTTTTCCTCCATTTGTAACCAATCGAGACTTCCAAAACAACTATAAACCCTCGTAACATATGCAGCTCAGCTCGTTAACAGTGCAACTGGCTAGACTCAGCCCCAGCCGGCTATATCGGCCCGGTAAACTTCGATGACAGTTGATCGAAGAACTGGGCTGAACAGCTGACTGGTATTTTTGGAAGCACTTTTGGAAAAGCACCCGTTTGCCTGAATTTAACTTAGAATTTTCGAATTTCTTGAGAAAAAGATTTCAGCTTTTACAAAATTTCTGTATATCAGCATGAGCAGAATTTTACTACGAGTAAAGATTATACATTTTTATTTCCCAATTATGTGAATTGCAGTCATAATAACTAGATTACCTGGTATCGGCGGTATGTGCGGAAGTAATTGAGATGACACCGCAACATCTTGTCAGTACCTATCCACTGCCAATAGCTTCAAATGATCACTTATAGTGACTGCAGTTCTTAATATTTCGAAATTAAAATGTAAACTCATCATTTGCAGCGGAATATTGATATATATAACTGCTATGACAGTCAAAATTATTTTCTGCCCAACTTCGAAAATTCTAAGTTAAATTCAGACGAGTGGGTGCTTAAGCCGACTGTGCCAAACCTGTGGGATTATTTACCAGTCGCCGCGTTCACGGCACTTTGATCGACTTCATCATCAAACGTTGTTGTGAGTCACTGAGGCGAGTGGGGATGAGTCTAGCAACTGGCATCACCAGAGAAGAAGCAGATTGTTTGCGGCAAGTCAATCCAGTGCTAGATCGAGGGACACGGCATGTGCGGGTTGCTTCGTGAGATGCTTCACAAGTCCCATTCAAAGAGATAAAAATTCTTCCAGCAACAGAGCTGCAAGCAGGTTTTCAAGTTGAGTTGTAGCTTCTACAGGCAGCGAGTAAAAGCGAGTCGGGAAGCTATCAAGTGCTCACGGCACAGCTTCCGATCGAGCGCTAATTACTTGGAGTTTTCCCTCATGTGTTCGAACCAGGATGGTAACCATAACCGTTTAGTTTATTCCTGGTGAGAATTTCGGGTTCGCTTCTTTCGTTCAAATTCATATTTATGTTATTACTGTTATCATATTAGTTGGCATCATCTGAAATTTTACTCTCATGGACTTTTTTTGCGTGCTTCGAGCCTTCAGCACTTTTCAGTTATCATCTCAGCAAATACTGTAGCTATTGTCTTTTAATAAAGTGCATTGTAATCTAGTCAAGCCTGAGGTGCAATGCTAAAGAAGTCAAAGATCTGAGCATGTTTATTTTTCACAGCAAATTATGATACCGTTCAGAGATTTCAGTTGTCGCAGCATAATAAATTTATTCGGAAGCTTTCTGAGTAGTAGAATATCTCCAATGAACTATGGTACAGATGCAAATCTACTTTAGAGAGGTCACTGAACTTGTGACGGAGCCCAGTGAAGTGCCTGCATTGCTTGCTTACTTTTCTCAAGTCTAAAATGACAAATGCATGCACAGTTGTTTGGAAAACATCAGCAAAACCTGTATGACATGGGCAGTGCTTGAGTGAACTGTCCAGAGTTCCCAGCACTCAGATGGTCCGGCCAATGCAGGAGGGGGCTCCCAGAAGCTCCCAGAGGCCGCAAAATTACCTTATTTGGAAATAAAAAAGAGATGTCATATGATTTTATATTTCTGACAGCACTGGCAAGCGCTGGGAATTTTAAGTATTGCTGTGGGAATTAAAATGCAAAATACAGGTTTTGCTGATGAATGTTGTTTCACACCTATCTAAAGTAGATTTGCATCTGTACTATAGTCCATTGGAGGTATTCTACTGCTCAGAAAGCTTCCAAACAGATTTATTGTGCTGCGACAACTGAAATCTCTGAACGGTATCATAATTTGCTGTGAAAAATAAACATGCTCAGATCTTTGATTTCTTTAGCGTTGCACCTCAAGCTCGACTAGATGATTACAATGCACTTTATTAAAAGACAATAGCTACAGTATTTGCTGAGATATAACTGAAAAGTGCTGAAGGCTCGAAGCACGCAAAAAAAGTCCGTGAGAGTGAAATTTCAGATGACACCAACTAACATGATAACAGCAATAATGGCTATAGTATAATGGCTATAGTATTTTTAGCTGTTTTTCATATCCCAACAATCAACAACATATCCTGGTGCTCAATTTATCTTGGGCATGCGCCCCCTTCCGGGTGGCAGCTGTGGAACGAGGTATCATAAGTAATCAGATTATAATTAGTATGAGCCAACCTAAAATTACAGACGAGGTGCAAAGAGCTTAAGCAATGGCGCTTACCTTCCTCTAGCAATATTATTCATCACGACGAATGGTCCACAGCAAACGTATCCAGAGGGACCTGCGAGTAAACAAAATTGAATAAATCCATGATATTACCTAGTAAAAACAATCCCCGGACGTACATGGACTTTCCTGTTCAATGTAGCACACGTTCATGAGCTTTGAATTTAAACTCCATGCTCATAGGAGAGAAGGAAGAAAAAACTGACACTTCCGAGATCACCTACCAAGATGTATCGAGGATGGTCAAAATTGATAACCTGACTCAGAGTGAAAATAAAGCAAACTTACAAGCTTGCAGAGTAGCACGAGATTCAGTGCCCGGAAGACCTTGCGCAGTCATAACGATGAAGACGAGGATGATAGAGATAGTGCTCAGAAAGCTAGGCAAATGGAACATGACTGCTGCTGAGACTCTGGGGACTCTGGGGATTTCGAGGGAAATGTCAATGGGTTGAGGGTGTGGCTGATACTTCTAAACTATTGCAGCCTTTATATGGGACAATAGAGAAGTAAACTAGGCCGCGCGCACGTAATAATTAACGACACTACGTGCAAAAGCCGGTAAGTCTTGCTACTTTTAGTAAATTATTGGTCAGTTTAAGTATGTGAAAACTTACAACGATTCTTCTAAAAGTTTACTGTATGTTGGTATATTCAACGTAAATTTAAGGTAAATTTCCTGCATATAACGATCTTTTACACGCGGCGGGACGGATAACTTACATATGTCAAGCCGCGATGGCATATACCCGTAAGTAATAGTACTAATAAAAAGGCGCGGGTTCATACTAGTACATCCTTATGTGTATCCCGTAGCTTGGTTAATTCCCGAGATGTGTTTCCATGAGTCCGATTGTACGTTCCGGCAATGTGAATCAGACATGTTCAATTCCTGCATGCTCCGACTGTGGACTACAAGTTATAGGTCCCTTCTCACCTCGATAGAACTGGTTTCTAGGCTATGTCGCATTTCACTTAATACAAGCGCAGTAGCCAGTAGCATTGCATCGCAGCAATTCAATCTGGTTAGTCACTAGGCCCGAAACAAGTCCTACATTTCTCAGTGTCTGGGCAGTGGCAGGCACTCATTTGCTTTCGAGTCCTGTCTCGGTTCAAAGTTTGGCATTGAGAGGGGCAGATAGAGCCGGTTATATGCCGCTGGGAGTCTATAAACGGTTCCGTCAAGTAGGAGCTGAACTACCGCAGCCTTTTACTTGCCGCTCTTTACACTTTTATTCAGTGATCCTTAAATAGGTGAGTCCTTAGCTCCCGCCAGCTATATTTACCGAGTTATACTGTTGCTGGCAGGCGGATAACAGGCTACACCCAACTCCTTAATTTTTGTAGGACATACTGTATGACTAGTAGGATAACAGCACAGGAGTGCCATTTAAGTATTAATAACACCCATACATCTCTTGTACATCTCTTCTCTTCAATATCTCCAAAGTAGATACTCAGCAGCATGTTCACTTTCTCAAGCCTTGGCGCAATCTTTTCCACCCTTCTCTTTGTACAAGTTATGGTTGTGCAAGGGCTACCGAGCCCTGAACCTCGTCAGCTCCAGTTTTGTAAGTCCATATCACGATCAATTTGCTTGTTCACCGACTAGGTATTCAACCTACGTATTTGTAGGCAGTACGACTGGTTCCGTGAGTTTTTTTTCTCCTCTGAAATGCAGCTGATCAAGGCTAGTATGATCCCAACGCTAACACTGAACAGGAATCTTTGTGTATGTTCTTTTTCCTTGAAATGACCCATTTCAAATTCAAGTTAGCTTACTCGTAGGTCCTTCTGGATACATGTGCTGTCCGACGTTGATGGAGGATGGGGCTCATCCCGGAACGTGAGTAGTTGACACCATGTCACCAATGGTTACAAGCTATGCCAAAAGGAGATGGTGTCTCAACGGTGTCTCACACACTTTTACCACAGCTGCCAGCCTGAGGTGGACGGTTGTCCGTTATGAATCTGAAGAATGGGATGCTCGATCTTTAGGAATGTGCCGAATTGATATTTTGTAGAACGGAAATTGTATTATTGTTCTTGGCAAGTGGCAGCCTGTGGGCCGTGGTTGCAGGCTACGCTTTGTGGTTGTTACTAGTTGTTACTATTATTATGATTATTATTTCGTGACATATGAGGATAAGCACTGCCAGGGTAACGACACACAGAAATACTACTTAAGTATGAACCACATCCGTTCATCCCATCGATATTCACTGAATAGCAATCATGTTCGGTTTCTCTAGTAATCTCTGCGCCGTCTTTTCCATCTTCCTTCTCGTTCAAATTATGACTGTAAAAGGTCTCCCTGGTCCTGAGGCTCGTCAAACCGTTCTTTGTGAGTGTTTAACGTTCAGGTTCCGTAGAAACATGCTCAGCTACTGGATATTTTTGTAGGTGGTTGGGATGGTGTCAGTCTTCTTTTTCTCTCCCCCTCATTTACAGCTGATCACCGAAATTCAACATCAGGCGGAGCCTTTGTGTACGTTCTTCCTCGTCGTGTCTCAGGAGCAAGGTTACCTCAATGATACTCACTTCTATTATTCAGGTCCCACGGGAGACCGGTGCTGTGGACCGATACTCGAGGAGAATGGTGGTACATTCGGAATGTGAGTCCTTTTAGCAACCCACTCTTTTGAAGCAACATTCTCACATACTCTTTATATATCACAGCTGCCACGTTGGACTTGAAGGTGCTTGCCCATTGTGAATTCGAGAACTGGAGGGTGGTCCTCGCAATCTGGTGACGCAAATGGTATTTAGCTAAAGTAACTCGGGTACTTGGTATGAAACTTGACTGCGTAAAAACTTGCTATTTAGTTGGAATGATATCGAAGGGAGGATTTAACAGTATGACCACTATTTTCTTAAACAACTGATGGGAGTGCATGTATATTCACGGGATATTCCGGCACACAGGAAAAAATACTGAAATTGACGTCGGAGGCTCGGGATCCAGAAATTACTCATTAATTAGTCGACACTGCATGCAGCAACTCGTAAGTTTTTTCAACAAAGGGAAACTTATGGAAAGCAGCCAAAATGCGCTGCAAACAGAAGTTTCGGAACAAATCAAAGATTTTATACAACTTATGGAAATAAACTACCTATTTTGGTAGTTTATTTTCATAAGTTCATAAAATGTTTTCGTAAGTTCAGAAACATCTGTTTTAAGCCTTTTCCAGGTGTTTTCCATAAGTTTTTGATTTGCACGCTAGACTTATACACTGCTGCATGCAGTGTGAGGAACCCGCCGCTATATGCTGTTAATTATTATGATCCTATATTCTGTATAGTCAGCATGCGTACTTGACAGCATATATCTATGTACTTATTGATTCATTCTTCCGAGTCTCCAGATGAATAGGTAGTAGTTGGACCAAGTACCGTAGGCTCGTGCCCGGACCTGTCATTTGTCCAGATTTTGGAAATCATAGAGCAAACAAGGGCATCGGACGTACCGGTCTCCTAGTAGGACACACTTCTAGGACATACTTGTCGGCTTGAACTGATTCTATGTTTCGAATAAAGACTAGAGCTATTATGTCTAGCAGGGTCAAACGTTCAATTTCAGTCAAGGGGCGAAGCGGGAGTTTGGTATATTCTAGCGCGAGGGTTAGGACATCCGAGTTGTACATGTACCTGCTCGCAGCCGGAATGATGCATCCCTGAATGCATGAAATCGTGCAGCTCATGATCTTTACTTCACAAGGAACCCGTTTTATTGTATATGCGGCTGTTAGTATACGAATGGCTCGGGATTTCGCGATCACTAACCTGAAGAACAAGGTCTGTACTTGACTATACTCGAGAAACTAACCGACGGGATTTCTATCATAAAATCACGCATCTACCCGATCACTCCCGCGCATCCGCCGCTTTAGTGTCCATTCCAGACCGTCAAAGATTCAACAGAAATTTTCATCCACTGTATTGATATGTCGGTGACCTAAAAGTTTGAGAGCTATAGTACTTACCGTACAAGCAGACCCTGATTATAAAAGAGTGCAAAATAATGGAACGTTAGAGCCTCTTTACTCAGCGAAAAAAGCACTACCTCCCCATTCATAATCATTCCATTGATCCAAATGTTGTACAAGCTCACTGTTCCCGCCGTCGTCGCTACTTTGTTGCTGCACACCTTCACCGGAACAGGCGTCGGCGCTGAGCCTGTTCACCACGTCGCCAGGAGCACCCCGCTCTTCATTGAATGTAGGTTTCTGCGAATTTATATTCTTCACTGTTGGCTTAAAATTATTTCGTTTACAGGCAAAGGAGAGGACGATTTCACCAGCGTAAGCCACACTTAGTCTAACTCTTCTCGGTCTTCGAAACTTACCCCATTGGCTTCGACCTCACAACCTGATTCTTGCACATAGTGTTAGTATTTTGATACCTTCTACTTCGTCGAGGCCTCCTGACCGTATCGTCTAGGCCCTTCTGGTGACTTATGCTGCTTCAATACAGGAACTTGGGCGTAAGTAGCCGTTGTACTGTAATTGAATGAACTTCAATAATCTCCCTCCATCATCCCCAGCTGCCAAGATAGTGCACTTGATTGCATGCTTCCAAAGTGAGTCCTTACCCTGAGTCAGAGATCCTAATGCTGATCCTTCAGAACATTTTTCTAGCTTCTGTTTTCTTATCTTGGGTGCACGACACTGTGTAACGGATGAATAGATTCAGGGACTTTTACGTTATCATTTGTATCTGATCAGAGCAAGTTCCAACTTAGTCACAGCTTCAGTATTAAGTATTTTCCAGAACCAATTTCTGCCTCATGCGTTGGAACTTGGTGTCGGCCTGTGCTCTACGACCAAGGAAACATCATTTAATTCATTTCAGTTGCGCTAGTTGCACCTAGCTTCAGCCTTCTAGTCAGGATAAGCCTATGGTACAGTTTGCTTAGTCACCGCTACTTTCAGATGGGCGCAGTTTGGGAAACTGAAAAAAAAAGAAATTATAAAGGTCAGTTTTAGGGGTTGAATTAAGTGCAAACTTGGTCTATTTACACAGAAAGCAGCAAAAATCCACTATCCCTGATTTCCAATGGATTTCAACTCTTTCAAGCTTTGGTAGAGTTAGGTCTAACCCTAAATAAACCCTAAATATGTTCAAAAAAGGAAATTGCGCAATTTAGCCAGAACTCGATCTGCCAGTTGACAAACTGTCTTAGAGTTTTGTTCCTATTGTAAATCTAAGTATTTTTTGTAAGAGGGATAAGATTTTGGGGAAGTTCTGAGTGCTGTAGGTTCATTGTTCAAAAGTAGTGGTGACTAAGTCAACTTGAAGTCAACTGCACCATAGATAAGAAGCTTAAATTTATGTGCTGGTTTGGTGGTTTGGATGCTAATTTTGGGACCTGTGTTAACACACTATTTATTCCTGGACATCAACCTCTGGCAGCTGGTAGCTATGGAACTGCAAATTATTGAACCAAGTAATCCTGGAACGTTCAATGTGGATGCTACACATATGTTATACATAGTCTTTATCTGGAAATGCATTTCTGTGGCTGTAGACAGCTGTAGACCTCTGTAGAATAACTTGATAAGTTGGAGTATGGTAGTGGCCAGCGCCTATAAGAAATTTGGCACTTAGTAAGCAATGATAGCACTTAAAAAAAGGTGGCAAATTGTGTTTTTTGAACCTGTATCATTGTTTTCAAACTTGTATCATCCGTATGGTACTGAAAAAATACTATAAACTAGAACTATAAACTATCTATACTAAAAAATACATAATCCACATTGATATAAAGCAGTAGAGAGCAAAAAATCGGCAAAAAGAGCGAATCTAGGTGAATTCATCGTGGTTGTCCATCTCCTTGTCCTCAATATGAGCCATTTCAACTCTGCCCTTTCCTCCAGTATCTCAAATTGCAAAGCACTTCCTTCAAAATCTGTAGTCTCATCATCATTACCATTGTCTTCATCATCCAACTCTTCAAGAGTTTCCACATGTTTCTGAGGTTGCGTTGAGTTTGTCTATTGTAGCCTTCCGCCCTTTCGAGCAGCACTGTAAAGGATTGTACTGTGTTAAAGCCTGTGATTTTGGTTTCATCATTAGGGTATAGCAGAAATGAGTGTTATGAGAGCCAAAAATTGGGCATAAAATGGGGTATATCAGGCATGGAAGGGATGGTTAATGCTTTTGGCGCATCAAAAGATGACTGCATTATACAATTTCCCACACTTTTCCCACTGTAAATTTGGGCGGATGACCTGCAGCTTGAGTGAATTATTTTTGCAGCTACTTTCGGTGGACAAAATTGCTTAAAATACCCTTCTATATGTCTTGGCTGTAAAAAATTCGGTAAGTACTGGCTATTTCCTCCAGTTATGGGGCTGGGTCAACTCAGTTCAAGGTGTTCTGCTCCAATTATTGCACTTTTTTCACAGACAAAACACATAAACTGCTATTCTGATTATTTTTGGTCACTTAAAGTAAAGGTAAAATGTTGTGGTTGAAGCTACAGATGCTCTTGCCAGGTTTTTAACAAATTGCTTTGGGCGCTAATTCGTTTCCCACATTTTGGCTGGTGGGAGTTGGCCACTACCATGGAGTATCCCAAAATGTTATTTTCTCTGAAACCCACATGCATGAAGCATAACATCCACTTTGGGTGTTAGCTCCAATGTCCCTGTTCAAATGCTCCAATCTAGGGCTTGGCACTGTACCATTTACAGGTACAACTGTAATTAACACAGGCTGTATTTTTATGGTGATCCCTATAAGAGTTTGACAGAGGGGTAGAGACTTGCTAGCAGCAAAGCAAGTTGGACAAGTGCACACAGCACTTAGAATGATCACACACATCAGCAAAACCTGGGTGAGGGTCATAGCAGCTATAGCAATCTATAACAAGCTAGAGCTGTAAGAATACACCTTATAACACCAGCAAGGTGACAAGGATATTGACAAATGAATAAATGTTTGACCTTGTATGGATCTTGGGACAAAGATCCTAAGGCAAACAGGTAAATTACATGTATATCTACAAGCAGTATTTATACTCCTAGAAAGCATATGTAATAGCTATCAAATATTCTATAGCAAGGGATTATTCTATTTGACAACCCCCTTGCCATGAAACAACCCTTTGCTTATTTAGCAACCCAGTTGTTGTCACAAATGGTCACAGAACCCAAATATGCCAAAGAAGTAAAAATTGAGTATTTCATAAAATTTGCTGTTGTGACTTGTTGATTCCCTTCAGAATGAAGAGGGGAAAATGAACATAAGCAGTGAGGGCAGCAGCTAGGTAAGTGCCCAAACAGTAGACTAAGTATATCAGAGAAGTACTTACATTCTGGCAGGGAGTTGAGTACTATTGTGGTCCAGTAGGTAATATTTAGAAGTTGGAATCCTATAGCTATAAGTAAGTATGCTGTATTGTTTTGAGTGGGAGTTGACAGAACACATGAAGCAGGATGTGAACTTCCCAATTTCTATGATCTTAATGTATTTTCAGGCCCAGTGCTGAGTGAACCAATGAAATTCCAGTTTTGGTTGCCTAATCTGAAGCAGTGCACTGGCAGATCCAAGCTGTAATGTATCACTATGGTACTCTCACTCAAAATGATACAGTACCATGAATGAACTTGAAATACAAACAGGATGTAAGGCTCAGTACCCAATGCCATCTAGTACCACAATAGTGGTGACAAAATGTGAATAGGCAGTGGTAATTGTCACTTTTCAAAATTAAGTAGGACATAAATATTTGAAAAAAAAAAAGCAAAGTCACACTTCAAAATGTGTGACAGGGTTGTTGAATAGCACGCCAAGAGGGTTGTCTGTTAAGGGGGGTTGTTGTCAAGCAAGGGGGTTGTCAAATAGAATGATCCTATAGCAAGTGGATACTATGTGAAGTAATGATATCACCTATGAAGCAATAGTAATATAAGGTGCAAATATAGCATAGATATGATGTAAATATGATGAAAACTATGACATCATCATGACATAGCTGTATCCAGCTTGTACATCAAAATCTGATATTCCAACAAGAGCAAACCATAGCAGCCATAGTGCTATGAAATGCTATGAGCTGCTATGAGATCACCGAGTACTCAAGCCAGCTGTCACTCTCTTCTGTCAATAGTATATAGCATTGACAAGTCATTGTAGCTTCCCCAAGTTCCCTTCCTTCCCTCCCAAATTTCTTTTTTTCTAAGTTGGTTCTGAGTCACGTTGGCTTGGCATTCTTGGTGAGTTTCATTCAAGCCTTCAATCTTGTTCAGTATCTAAGCAAGCATTGCATACTATGCTGTAGCTTTATCTATGCTATATACTAGTTATTGTAGCTCTGTTTTGGCAAACTATCCTACTATGTACTACTAATCTGATAATATATATGATTTATTATAATTATTTGGTCTTGCAAGTGAGAGAAGCAATTCCGAGAACATCATATATATATGAATTGAAAGACTGACAGATGATGCAATGATGTGTGAAATCCATAGCAGCCCATAAGCAGCTCATAGCAATTCATAGTGATCCATAGCTCTGGACAGATGGGGACCTGGCTATGGGTGCTATGGGTGCTATGAGTGCTGGATAGTGCTATCCAGTGCTATCCAGTACACCCAGGTTTTGCTGATGCAGATCAATGGGGACAAAAGGACCACTTGTTACTTGTACAGTAAGTATCTTGACCTTATACACAAGTAGTAAGCTGGCTATTACATGAAAGCAAGAGTTGAGCAAGAGTAGATGCTGTAATTAGTGTTGCCGATCACTTGCTATTGCATGCTCCCGCTTGGCTCAAGCAGCTCGGCTATATCTATTGACTCAGTCCAGCTCCAAGCCAACTTAGTCATGACTTGAGCCAGTAACTCCATATCATTTTGTGTTCAATATTCTGGTGGCAAGGAAAGCATCCTCTCTTCATAGAAAGAATTCTGTAGTTGTAACTGAGCACAATATTTACTGATTTTAGCTAAAAATTCAACACATCGTGCATTTGGGTTGCATACCTGCTAATATAAATACAGTTTGGTAGAACCAACTACAAAACTAACCACATCCAGAATCATGCAGTTTTCATCACATTATTGGGCACACTATGCCTTAGCAGCTCAATATATATACTCCAGGGCATACTGAAGCGAAACCGAGTAAAGAAACATCAGGGAAAAAGCTATATTTTGTATGACTCCAAACACAGCTAGCTGTGAGAGCCATTGAGCCGTTAGCATTTAATGGCTTGGCTACATGTGACTCGACTCCAGCTTTACATCAGCAAAACATGTATGATGTGGTCAGCTCTTGCAAGTGCTGGATGGTGTCTCCAGAGCTCCAGCGCTCCAGGACCCAGATAGTCCGGCCGGTGCTGGCCAGAGCTCCCAGAGGCCTCAAAATTGCCTTATTTGGAAATTAAAATGAGATGTCATATGAGTTTATATTTTTGACAGCACTGGCTGGTTCTGGCCAGCGCTGGGGGCTCTGGGAGCACTGGGAATTTTACATATTGCTGTCAAAATTAAAATGCAAAATACAGATGCAAACCTGGATGCAAAAGATTTCAGATAAATCAACATATTCAATGCAGTTCTTCATGGTTTTCCATGATCCTTTTTTTTGTTATGGGTCACAAATCATGCAAAGGAGATAATCTGATTTTATGAGATTTTATGCGCATCTCTGAGAGCCATAATAAACTAATCTTGTTCTTCCTGCCAAAAAGTGCCAAAAACCCAGAAGTAAAAGTTTGGGTTAATTGTATCATTAAGTATGTAGAACCATTTGGGATTGTTTGCAACAAATCCCAGCATGTCCCTAGAGTATGTTGCATGTCTTCTATACCCCAAAATACCACATATTTCATTGCACAGTTCACAATAATTTAAAAATTAAAAAAAAGTCGCATTTTTGTCATACTTCAAGTGTATGAGGACATTATGTAGATTGTTGTAGCATGATACTAATGTAATCATACATTTAGATCCTTGGAGGCCCTGTAAAAAAAAACTCGCATCATGAAAGCTGTTCTACAGTTGGCGACAAAATTGATGACACCCCCCGTGACCTACTGAATGGGCTACTGAATAGCCTACTGTATTTGGGGGGTGACATCAATTTTGTTGCCAACTGTATGTGCCTCAAAAACTAAATCTTTTGCATCTGGGCATCTTTTGCTTCCGGGTTTGTGTCTGTACAGGGTTTGCTGATTAGTAGCCAGCTTGGAGCCAAGCAACTGGAAACACTAGCTGTGAGATAGTATGATGTCATGTATGTGGTGTTAGTAAAAAAGGATTACATTCAAGTTGCAGAGACAGCAAGAAAATGTTCCATAGATACAGAAGCAAACCCCCAGGTGAAAAGTTTTGCAGAAATATGCACCCTCGCATTGTGTCCAAATTTTTTCAGATTTTTCCGGGCATATTTAGTATCTACATAAATCAATTACTTCTGTTCATAAAAAAGTGCTAAAAACCCCCAGGCGAAAAATCGCATGTGACTGTTGATTGAACTTAAAATGCATGACCCAAATCACTTGTATAAGCTGGGTGCACTCCGTTCAGTGTAGAGTAGAGGTATGGGAATCATACAATATGTTCCCATACATACATAGAATTGTGGTTTGGCTGGGGCTTGGCCTGCGTTCCCACCCGTGGACTCCGAGTGCTTGCAGTCCCAACCAGAGCAGAGCTCCAACCCGAGAGCACAAGGAGGAGAGAAGATGGAAAGGGAACACGGGACCAACACCCAGACAGAGTGATGCTCTGGATAGATGGTTGAAGCTATTTTGAGAGGACCATTAATAAAATGAAGATTAGTACCATCAACCAGCAGTGAGAATAGAGCTGCAGACCAGTTGGTCCAAGCAAAGAATAAAAAGGATAAAAATAATAAAAACAATACCACTAACCAGTGGTAAGGATAGACTGTGAACCAGTTGGTTCAAGCAAAGGAAAAAAACAATACCCGCGATAAGCTAGCAAGGTGCGCTTATCAGAGGATAAGCTGAGCATGGCAAGAGACTCGGCATCTAGGCACTCAGTCGTCTTGATCCTGACTCTCATCGCCGCAAATTTACATTGGTTTTTTGAGTCTTTCCTTGGTGAGCCTCTATCGCTCAGTTCCTTGCATCACCCGATGCAATCAAGACAAGCCCAGAGGGGATGCTGGCCATGTCAGGGCTACATATAGCCCTCATGAAGGAACCTGTCGTTGCAGGTCTCGTCGGGCTCACTAGCCCGATAAGAGAATCTTTTTGATTCTGGACTCCAGTCCTTCTTTGTTTCCCACCGAATCGCGGGAGCTTCCCCGGCATAAGTCTTGTTTTC
>ML769532.1:66026-114245 GCA_009733575.1 Gymnopus androsaceus JB14 | reverse complement strand
GAGGATAAGCTGAGCATGGCAAGAGACTCGGCATCTAGGCACTCAGTCGTCTTGATCCTGACTCTCATCGCCGCCAATTTTACATTGGTTTTTTGAGTCTTTCCTTGGTGAGCCTCTATCGCTCAGTTCCTTGCATCACCCGATGCAATCAAGACAAGCCCAGAGGGATGCTGGCCATGTCAGGGCTACATATAGCCCTCATGAAGGAACCTGTCGTTGCAGGTCTCGTCGGGCTCACTAGCCCGATAAGAGAATCTTTTTGATTCTGGACTCCAGTCCTTCTTTGTTTCCCACCGAATCGCGGGAGCTTCCTCGGCATAAGGTCTTGTTTTCTTCGCAAGCTCTATCCTTACCGCTGGCTGGCAGTATTGTTTTTTTTCATTGCTCGGACCAACTGGTCCGCAGCTCTATCCTTACCGCTGGCTGGCGGTATTGTTTTTTTTTCATTGCTCGGACCAACTGGTCCGCAGCTCTATCCTTACCACTGGGTTGGTGAACAACCTGCTGAGCACATTATAATATCTTTGACTGCTTTCCAGCGCAATCACAGTGCAATCATGAAAGTTGGCCACATAGTACAAGGGACCATCCATACATTTTTGAGTTTTTGGTGAATTTTGGCTTTTAATTTTATTTTGGGTAAAAGATGTAGCACAAGCAACTCAATTGTATGTAAATGCAATCTAGATATTATATTTTAACAAACCTAAGGCTGAAACCTACTCCAGGCCACTGAAAAATTAAAAATTTTTGCCTGGGGGTTTGCTTCTGTAGTACAGAGTAAATATAACTTTGTTATTTCAACAATTCCATTATTGCAATTTTTATTCAAAAAATTAATACATTCCAGGTATGTAGGGCTCTTCACCGTACGTACCGTATACGGTACGGAGTTTTTTCCGTATTACGGTCGAATTTCTTTGGGCTACGGTACGGTACGGGAAAAATACGGCCGTATACGGCGTATACGGACCATTTATATTCTCGGCATTAAACTCAGTATCCTAAGGTATCCTACCACTATATAGTTTGTTTTATGTTTGAAAAGAAGATATAAAGCATGCACATGCCGCATATATTCACATTTGGGACTTATACCGCTCAAATATTGAACAACGAGAGCTTAGACGTGATTGTGACTTAGTGTGACACAGATTTTAGTATGCAAAATATTCTTTAAGCATCTTGAAAACATGTATTTAATGCTTAATCAAGACTATTGTGGCATGCACTCCAAATGAAAGCCAATAATTGGCCCAAAACTCACCCTGTCCGATTGTTTTTTAAAATTGGGTGCTACGTCCCGTATTACGGCGTATACGGCGTATTTTTCCGTACCGTATACGGAAAGCTTCGAGCAGCTACGGTACGGAATTTCTCCGTACCGTACCGTCCGTATCCGTATGGGTACGGATACGGTGAAGAGCCCTACAGGTATGGAGTGCCCATATTACCTGTAATACAGGTATAATGGGTGATATGTGCACAACCATCCCATACAGTGATGGCAAAATCAAACCCACACCCCTGATTTGGAAACCATATATGTAACTGGCGCTAAACTTTTTTGTTTTGCCCATGACTGCACGCAAAAAGGCCATTGGGCTCCCTCCAGCCAAAGTAACACCTACCAAATGCTGTATAATCCTCCTAGGGTGCTACTACAAAAAGTCTTGTTGAGGTCGCCTGCCTGCTATCTCCAAAGAAGATTTTGCCCAAGGAATTGCTGACCTGGATAATGGAGATGCAACCGATGGTGCTGACCTTCAGTGGAAACGGTTTCCAGGAGTGTCTCAATGCACAGTTCACGACAAGCTTCATAAGGCAGGGCTTGTAGGATTTGTCCGTTGCCGTAAAGTTATCCTCAGTGCTCAAAATTTTGCAGAGCACCTTGCTTTTGCTCGAACCTGGCAGGACTGGAGCACTGCCACTGGTTGGGATCAGTATTGGGTGATGATATCCGACAAGTCCAAATTTGTGCTTGCAGGAGGCTCCGATGGCCTTTGCTGGTGCCGTAGATACAAATCTCAGGAACCACTGACTGAGACTCTAGTCTCACAGTGAGACAAGGCTCAGTAATGGTTTGGGGTTATATTCATAAAAATAGTGTCGGAAAGCTTCATTGTATTGAGGGTATCATGGACAGGTTTGTCTATATGAAGATTTTAGAGGTGCGTGTCCTTTGCTTCCAGTGTCTACTTCAAGCTAATAGATTTCCAGGACTCCCTGCTTCCAAGTGTTCAAGATTCCAGATATGAAGGACACCGGTGGATCTTCCAGCAGGATAATGATCCCAAACATATGGCTCGAGCCACTCAGAAATGGTTCAAAGACCATGGCATTTACATTCTCAAGTGGCCATCAAAGTCTCCGGATATTAGTCCTATCGAAAATGCATGGGTGGAGCTTGAGCAACATCTCGAGAAAATGAATCCGGCACCATGTTCCCAAACACAACTTTGGGCTGCCCTTGAAAGCATTTGGTACAGCGCTGACTTCAACAACTATGTCCAAAAGCTCTATGCTGCATTCCCTAACCGCATCCAAATGCTTTTGGCAAACCGAGGTCATTGGCTGAAGTATTAGTTTTCCAACATCATCTGCTTACTTTTTTGTTAATCCAACTGTTTTGCATGCTTTTGGGTCACTTTTTTGGGCCATACTGTATTATAACATCTGTCTACTATATTTTACACCATTCCTAGTATCAATACAGGCTGTATATACTCAAAAATGGCTGATTTTTGCGAAGAGGTAGACTTTCTCCGTGTGTAAGCGCCGGTTACGTATATGGTTTCCAAATCAGGGTGCGGCTTTGATTTCACCATCACTGTACCCACACTATCTTTGGAAAGCCTCAAACCAATGATGGTACAGGTATGGTTTCATATTACAGTACCCATAAGTGTATCATACAGATACAGTGCCAAGCCCTACTCAAGTGATTTGATTTCAAATCTCCAAGTCAGTTTGACACTTTGATCAAACTTTGATTGCTAGTGGATCAAGAGACAAACCTACCATGTGTGTCACAAAGAGTTTGCATCAGCAAAACCTGGGTGAAGGTCATAGCAGCTATAGCAGCCATAGTGCTATGAAGTGCTATGAGCTGCTATGAGATCACCAAGTACTCGAGCCAGCTGTCACTCTCTTCCGTCAATAGTATATAGCATTGATGAGTCATTGTAACTTCCCCAAGTTCCCTTCCTTCCCTCCCAAACTTCTTTTTTTTTCTAAGTTGTTTCTGAGTTGCTTTGGCTTGGTGTTCTCAGTGAGTTTCATTCAAGCTGTTCAATCATGTTCAATATCTAATTAAGCATTGCATACTATACTATAACTTTATCTATGCTATATACTAGTTACCATAGCTCTGTTTTAGTAAACTATCCTACTATGTACTACTAATCTGACAATATATATGATTTAACATAATTATTTGGTCTCGCAAGTGAGAGAAACAATTCTGAGGACAACGAAAAAATGAATTGAAAGACTGACAGATGATATGATGATGTGCCGTGAAATGCAAAATCCATAGCAACCCATAGCAGCTCATAGTGATCCATAGCTCTGGATAGATGGGGACCTTGCTATGGGTGCTATGGGTGCTATGGGTGCTATGAGTGCTGGATAGCGCTATCCAGCGCTGTCCAGTACACCCAGGTTTTGCTGATGTGGAGTACAAGCAGAGTACTTAAGTCTAGCTTCAGCAAATTTCTTTGGCACTTCAACTCTCTTGCTTACCCATCCACCTTGCTCCTCCCAATGTTTCTAAGTGCAGTGCTGTTGAACAAAATGAGAAGTAAGCCTCAGGTTGACACAAGTAAATAGATGTCAAACAACTGAAGGTGAGGAGTGAGGATAGTCCATATACAGTTAGAGATTGGTCTGTTATATGAGATCACTTACTTATACAAACTTTTTCTATGCATAGAAACCCACCAAAAATGTGGGTTTGATTTAGGATAACTGAGTATTATTCTAGGACATTGAATTGATGTTTTTAGCACCATAGATGTTATTAGGACCTTGTATGCTCGTTGCCATGGAGATGCCAAAAAGGGTGGGATTTTGATGTAAATGAGATTGCCATGTTATACAATGTTTTTCTGCGATCTATGAATCAAAAAAAATTCGAAGAATTTTGAGATTATTCAGGTGGGTTCTCTAATGTAATATGAACATTTTATCCTGCAAGCATTCTTTCTGAAACTGACTGGATGCACCGATATTGATGATGTATTGATTTCTTGTATAAGATAATGGTCTTTAACTGTAAGTATAATAGTCTGTAACAACCAATCTAGGTGCAGCCTGTCAGTTGTACTAATGTGTAACTTGATTGAAATAATATAAGTGGGGTATTGAAATGAATCAGAATCTAATATGCATCAGCAAAACCTGGGTGAAGGTCATAGCAGCTATAGCAATCTATAGCAAGCCATAGCAACCATAGTGCTATGAGCTGCTATGAGATCACTGAGTACTTGAGCCAGCTGTCACTCTCTTCTGTCAATAGTATATAGCATTGGTGAGTTGTCATAACTTCCCCATTGAAGCTCCCTTCCTTCCCTCCCAAACTTCTTTTTTTTTCTAAGTTGGTTCTGAATTGCTTTGGCTTGGTGTTCTTGGTGATTTTGCATTCAAGCCTTCAACCTTGTTCAATATCTAATCAAGCATTGCATGCTATACTGTAGCTTTATCTATGTTATTTACTAGTTATTGTAGCTCTGTTTTGGTAAACTATCCTACTATGTACTACTAATCTGACAATATATATGATTTATTATAATTATTTGGTCTCGCAAGCGAGAGAAACAATTCCAAGAATGTCATATACTGTAGCATTTTGATCAAGCATTCATCCAGGATGACGCATGATGCATTGACACCAACAGTTCATTAGTTCCCTGTTGTCAATGATGCATGATGCAAAAAACTTTGAGTTCAGTTCACCATTGAGTGGATACTTTTTCAGAGTGAAACATGCACTAAAAGTTTCTTGTGAGCCGGGAAATGGATAATAAACTTCCTTTGATACCCAATGGGACTGTGTCATGCAAAAAATCCAGCTGCAAACAAAAAGAAAAGAAAAATTTGATTATTTATGCACAAAATGATGAATTCCACCCAGGTTCAGAGGCCCATATGATGCATGATGAATGTGGATTCTAGTTCAGTTCAGAGGTGACCATGATGCATGACTGAACGCTCAATTGAAATGGTACAGTATATGAATTAAAAGACTGACAGATGTGATGATGTGCAAAATCCATAGCAACCCATAGCAGCTCATAGCAATCCATAGTGATCCATAGCTCTGGATAGATGTAGGGTTTTAAGGTCCTATTCAATTCAGTTTATTTGCTAAATTTCCAATGAATCATGAATTGCACCAGTGCAAGATTTTTTGAAACCTGGATGAACTGTAACTGGCACTGGTTTAAATGGTCCATCAGTGCAATCTTTAGCAGTGCATTTTTCAGTGCAGTTCAATGCAATTCACAATTTAAACTGGCTTGAACTGGTCATTCTGGCATCTAAATAGTAAAGATAGAGTACCTCAGCATAATAATGCCAACCCAGCTCGTAAATGTCCTGTATATACTATTGGAAATGTAATTTCAGCATGATAAGAGTACTCAAAGCTCTGTTTGTATTAGTATTAATTTGCACAGATTTAAACTGATGCAAGGCAGTTTAAGTAATTTTCAAAATTGAATGCACCATGAACTGGCACTGATTTAAACTGCGCATCAGTGCAGCCTTCAGCAGTGCATTTTCCAGTGCAATCCAATGCAATTCACAGTTTATTTGCAGTTCATTGAATTGGAGCTTAAAACCCTAGATAGATGGGGACCTTGCTATGGGTGCTATGAGGTGCTATGAGTGCTGGATAGCACTATCCAGTGCTGCCCAGTACACCCAGGTTTTGCTGATGTGTGTTTGAGATGGAAGTAGTGATGTGCCGGCCCAGCTTTGGCCTATGAGCCTTGGCTTTGGCCTGGTGGGCTGGGGCTTTGGCTTTCCAAAAGTGAGGCCGGGCCCTACCCCATGGCTCCAGCTTGGCCCAGCCTGGCTTTGGCCTAAGCCAGGGCTTTTCAGGTGGCTGTACAGATTTTCTATATAGGGTAACAAAGTATAAATCTTTGTGACACAAGTTGTATTTAGTGTACTGTACTTGAAATACTTTGCCTAAGAGAATATAATTGTGAAATAGGATAGGAAAAAAAGAGAAAAGGGAATGTGCAATGGATATAAAGACTGTGGGAATATTTTCAGATCAAGCCAACTTGCATCAACAAAAGGCTGAGATGAGGGAAATTTGATTTAAAGAATTGAGCAAACTTAAAATTAGATTTTATTTGCATAAAACTAGACTCAAAGTGGCATTTAAAGCTGCATAAACACCCTTACACTGTATGCTGAAAAGCCCCGGCTCACAGCTTTCAAAAACTGAGGCCAGGCCAAAGGTCACAGCTTGGCTTCAGCTTGGCCGGCCTAGGGCTTTTAGGCAGAGCCGGCACATCACTAGATGGAAGAAACAATGCTGCAAGGAAAAATGAATGTCAATAAAACAAGACTGGAGACTGTAATCTCCAGTGGGACTCATACTCAATAATGTACACTTTGACTGATTGTTCAACAAGTGCAGCAGCCAACAGCAAAACATCTTCCTGTGAGTTAAACTATGCTTTCCTTCTAATTCATAGCCTCGCAAGTAGTATCCTCAAGTTTTCTAGAACATAAGTACTCTTGTTTATCTGCAGACTGCTGTAATTGAACATTGCACATCTGGTTTCATCTCTTAAACCTTAGTCTATTTTTTAAGTATCGGCCGCTTGGGCACTTGTGTCTTATTACTAATCTTACATAATCTTGGCGCCCTGCCGAAACCATACCAGTGTCTTTGTTTCAATGTTCAACACTGCACTTAAGTTGTTTTATGGCTTCCTGCCAGTGTAATACTGCCTTATGAATGTCTAACACTCCAAATCTTCACTTTCCCTTGGAACAATGGCCGAAATTAACCAAAAATTAACACCAAGTATACTCACTCTCTTCTAATAGCAAACTTGCGATGAATTTATTCACATTAAGCCCTTGACTCAAGAAAGTCATTTAAGAACCAAAACTCAATGTATTGATGCTTTCGCAATGCAGCAGATTGGAGGAATGTTGGAGGAATACAGTGTTTTGGCAGCGTTCCGAGTCGTCCGAGTCGGATCGGAGGAGATTACATCAGATATCGGCGTCTAAATACAAGTGCCCAAATGATCCGCCTTAGGTGACAGACTCTCTACACATCGTTACGATCATGTAGTTGTCTGTTTATAAGAGACTACTTAAACCTGCATTTCATTCATAGTTACTGCTCCAAAAATGTAGAATGTATATGATAGCATACACATACAATAAATATATTCTTAGGATTGTAATAAATCCTGAAATTGAATGGGATGTGCTTATTTACAGCAGTCTACAGTAACTAGTCTACAGCTACAGGAATCTGTAGCAGGGACCTTGCTATATGACTACAGGAATTACCTGAACTATGTAGACTACTGTAGTTGCAAAGCAGCTTCCAGATTTTACCATGGGAGGCCAGAATGGTCTATCTGCATCAGCAAAACCTGGGTGTTCTGTACAGAGCTGTACAGCTTGGTACAGAACCCACTGATACACCAATTTTTCAGCTAAGGCTAGAACTATGCAGAACTGATAATTTTAAGTTCTGTTTGTAATAAACACGGTCAATAAGAGAACTATAGTGAGCCTGAGCTGATAGTTAAAATCCATCAAGGGCCTAGTTATACCCAAGAGGTTGCAGAGTAATGGTATGTGTAATGGTACCATACTTAACTTTGTGAATGTGCCTTGATCAAAGTCATATGCATGGTATGGTATAGAGAGGCAAGCTTGTTGGTTAACAAGTTGCTGACCAAAGCAGATAAACGAGCCCACATACAGGCTGTACTGGGCTAGGATAATTCTACTGAACAACCCCTTGCTGGCAACAATCCTCCCAAAAAAGGAAATTTTTGCAAAAGCTAGTTTGGTAACCCCATCACACTTTTGTCACACTTTTTTGGGTGTGTTTTTTTCAAAAAAAAAAAAGTCAGCTACCACCTCATGCCTCACCTTACTTAAGCTGCAACACAAACTGCTCAGTTTCCCAAATAGGGCTGGTGGCAGTATCTGAAATATATGCTGGGTAAGTACCCTTCCATTGGTTGTCTGGCTGCTCCACACACCACATGAACCCCTATCTGCTTCCATATATAAAGCAGGTAGATACAAGTTATCAATCAATCTTTCTTTCCCCCATTCTCGAATGGTTGATTCCCTCCTCACTGAGGTTGTACCTGCCAACTGAGCTTGTCTGCCTCTTAACAGATTATGAGACTGGATGCTTGCTGATCCTGTTTGCCTTTATCCCCATTGCCATACTTGCCGTGCTCATTTCCATTGACACTTGCTGTACCCATTCATCACTGTGTTTCTACGCCCATTGTTTGTCTGCACTTGGTGTGCCATTGCCATGTTTCTATGCCATTGTTTGTCTGCACTTGTTGTGCTCATTGCCAAATTTCTATGCCCATTATTTATCACAGCACTCATTGTACCCATTACCAGTTCCAGTGGGAGCTCCAGATGTTGTTTACCCTGTTGCTGGCTCCAGTGGGAGCCCCGTGATGCTTTATTATTTTATTGCATGTATGCACCCCCAACCTCACCCTATCCATTTGGAACCTCTTTGTCCCACAGATCTAATGGTATTGCTCATTGTATGTCTATTCCCTGTGCTACACAGCCATACAAATGGGAGTGTTGGGTAAATACCCTTCCATTGGTTGTCTAGCTGCTCTGCATACCACATGTACCCCTATCTGCCTCCTGTATATAAAGTAGGTAGATACAAGTTATCAATCAATTGTTCTTGCCCCCATTCTTGATGGTTGATTCCCTCCTTGCTGAGGTTGTACCTGCCAACTGAGCTTGTCTGCCTCTTAACAGTATAAAGACTCTAGATTATCTCTGACCTTCACAAAAAAAAAATTGAGTTCTGAGGCAAATTTATATGTTGTGACCTCAATGTAACCATGTGTGACCATATGTGACCTCAACTGGGTTGTTAAATAAGACTTCAGCCAAGGGGGTTGTTCAGTAAAATTATCCTACTAGGCTAGGCCATCAAAGGATATACCCAAGGGGATCAAAGTCTTAACCGAGATATTGTTTCCACAATCAGCTCACCAAGGAGTCTTCATGATACTCAATTTTATTAAACAAAGCAAGGTGGACCAAGATGGGGAAGCACCTTAACTGGTGCCCCCAAAGTTGACGCTTGTTGGAAAGCACTTAGGCAAATGGTTGCAGCAAGCTAACACAGCCACATGACCAAACTTGCTGTAGCTACTTCAGGAGCATGGAATGACTAGGAAGAATCTCTATCTGAGCCTTAGTGTTTTCCCAAGATCCATATGCTACCAAGCATCTAGACTTGAGACTGCATGGAAATAGGAATAATAACTAGCCTCCCATTGGCAAGGAATAACATAGAATACTTCAGAGGGCTGTTCTGCTAAAGGAACTGGTGAGCTTCGTAAAAAGGCAAATGACTTGAGTCAATTCAGACCAAAATCCCAAAGGTCAACCCAATTGAGGAAGACAAATGAACAAGGCAGAGAAATGACAAATCAAAACCATAGTACACACACATATATGGACAGTATTTTATCTTTTCCTATTTACTTATTCTGTTTCACTTTATCTCACTCAGTTTCTCTCATTTTCCTATTTATTATATTTCACTCAGTATATAAGGGTAGCTACTCCATCTTGGAGTAACAAGTTAGACTTGATACCTGAAACGCAGTTCTATCTTAGGACCTGTAGTGATTCGTACATGCTCAGACACATCTGCATTGTCCTCTACAACCTTTGAAACAGGTAACCTCAATAAAACTGAGGCAATTTGATCTACTTCCCAGCTATTAAGTCAAGCATTCCTGGTTTGCATCTCAGAGAGAGGTCACATCAGTCTTAGGACTGCAGATGGAGCCTAACGTGCACATCTCACTGAGCCTGTTGTTGATTGGGAGAGGTCTTAGACCCAAGTGTTGGCTTGGTGTAGTTTTAGTGAGGAAGCTCCTCAGAGTGTTAGCTAGCTTACCAGCAGATTCTACCTCTTGCCTGCTCTTCACTGAGTGTGTTAAAAACACCTACTCAAGTGACTTGCACAGTGGTCATATAAGCTTGTTAGGTAACTTGCAGGATTCCCTGAGAGTTGGAGTATCATTGTGCAGTGACATAAAGGCTCCCAATTCATGCTAAGTCATTTGTTGAGTCAGCATACTTGACCCAGGCTTGGGTGTTTCACCTCAGATACGCAAAGTCATTTGTTAAGTTGTCATACCTGACCCGTGCCTCGGTGTTCATGCAGATATGCAAAGTTGTTTGTTGAGTCAGCATACTTGACCCAGGCTTTGGTGTTTGCTTTTCCCCCTCAATTAGTTCAGCACATCATTGTACATTAGTTGACTTTTCACAACCTTCCTCCAATACAAACCTTGTTCATTTACACTGCCTGTGCCTCTGTTAAGTGCTTTCTTTATGAATCAAATAGTAGTAGAGGGAACCTTTGACAACCTCCTTCCTTGCATTAATTAAACCTTTTGGATTGAATCTGATTGGGGTGATTGTTGTTTGGTTGGTTTTCATATCTAGCACAAATCTAACTCATCACCACAGCACTTATAGGACCCATAGCAAGGTACCCCTCTGTAACTTTGGGATGCTATGGGTTGCTGTAGATCACTGTGGACGTTGTGGGTATGCTGCCATCAGGGTTCTATTCAAGATTGATTCAATACCAAATATATTATTCTTTTGTATTGTTTCCCTGGCTTGTGAGAGTGGAATACTAGCAAAATATTTATAAAATCATTTTATTGGTGATTCCAAGATTCCAAACACTACTAATACTACAACATACATACTCAACTCATCCACCAGGTCCACAAGTGGTGTAAAATTGTATACGAGGCTAATTAAATGCCAGTGTGACTCCTACCATGTCATCAGACATATCATTAGAGCCTCTGAGTCAAAAATTGCAGAGAGCAGAACTTACAGTCTGAGTCAAGTTGAGCTTAGTGGGGGGAGGAAAAGACATTGAACTTGTCAAAAATGTTGATTAAATAGCATCCAAGGTCCCCATTGCTGTATCCATCAGCTGGAAATGAGAGGTGTCAGAATGCTTGAGCAATGGTCAACCTATAGCATCTTACAGGACCTCATAGAACCTCATAGCATTCCACAGCACTGTACATGCTATGGATTGCTATAATCTGCTATAGTTGCTGTAGCATTCACCCAGGTTCTGCTCAGGTACTAGTGAATAAAGATTATGGGGAATAACTTGAACTCTGCATAGGCAAGAGCTGCTTCAACCCATGAATCAGGATCCAAAGACCCTCTTATCAAGTCAGTGAGTTCAACAAGACCTGCAGTGACAGGTTCCTTCATGAGAGCTCTTTTCTCTCATGGCCAGTATCCCATCTGGACTTGTTTTGATTGTATCAGATGATACAAGGAACTGAGCCATGTCAAGAGCTCACCGACAACACTAAAGAAATGCAACTTAAGGGAGCGGTGGGAGGGTGAAAACAAAGAGAAATGATGTGCGAGAGGTGACCGTTTATCGGCGACGCTCGCACAATTGCAGGGAGCGACTCTTCATGAGAGTGGGAAGCAAGAGGCACTCCCGGCAATCACGTGCACTATGCGTGCGACTTCATCCCACTCATACTACACTTTCCGAGCTGACTTTTCCCTTACTTATACCAGCTTATACCTCAGTACTATCCATGCAGCAAATTTTGTTTTGAATACCATTAATTTCCTCTCAATGCTATAAGTAGTTTTGTGAATGTGAATGTTTCGAGAATCTTGATTTGCTAAAAGTGCCCAGATGTTAGCTACGCAGTTCGAGACTCATTGCTATTGCCTGTTGCATATAGTTCTGCATGTCGACGGTTTTTTTGAACTTGTTTTGTTTGGGTCAAAATGAATTGAAAACTATGGAAACCAAAGGCCCAGGCCGAAAAGAATATAGTCTTAATTCATTTCGCATAGCCCCCCATTCATTTTGCGGCCCGAATAAACAAGTGCAAAAATCTATGGACCTGCAGAACTATATGCAACAGGCAATAGTGTTCATTTACATAATTTCACAGTTATATCGAGGTATGTTAAAAGTCAGCTCAGAAGATTCGTATCAATTGGGCGGGAAGATCAAAAAGATGTTCGCCGCAGTTCCGGTCCTTCGCCATCTTTTAAACAGCAACACGTACAGGCTTATTAGTTACGATGAACACAGGATGTCCGACTCCGCAATCTAGGCGTGTGGCTCTCGCTGGCCTTGCGTCCTCTGGTATCGTTGTATCGCTGAAGATTGAGGATGTAGAATCCACACGTTCGCTACAAGCATACTTCGGATTTTGATCGTGACGGTTAGGAGGTGGCGCTTGCCTGAAAAGGATGATAATTTTCCGAAAAAGGAAGGTAATCTTACTTCCTATTTTTTCCTTGAGTGGACTCCTTCCTGACTAATTCGATGAACGATATAGAGAAAACAAGACGTTCAAAATAACCGACAGAACAACTGAAAAGCACGCTCATTTCATTTGGCCGGATCATCATTTTGAGTCACGCAGTCTTCTTGTACCCATGAAAATTGCCACTTGAATAAAATCTCACTGAAACAAATCTTCTTCTATCCTCTCCACGCATCCAGTTTTGCCATCTTGAATGACCAGTAAGTTAGATTTTTGGAGCTGGGTAGTCCTAATCCCAGTTTAACGCAGGATGTCCTCTCATATGCAACATGAAACCGAATTGAGCACGTCTGTGTCACGTACTTCGACCCACTCTCGAGGTGAACTAGTCGAAACAGAACCAGAAAACGCAGTTTACCTTCGACCAATGGTAAGACAACCAACTCTCCAGGCTTCAATAGGTGGGCTGACAGATGGGAAATCTAGGACGGCGGGTTTCATGCTTGGGCTTACCTTCTTAGCGCGTGGTTCCTCGAGCTCCTAGTTTGGTATGTTCCCAGATTCGACTTGATGTGGTTAACATCTTCCTTATCCTCTCCAAAGGTCGTTGCCCTTCTCCTATGGAGTCTTCCTCGATTTCTACACAACAGACTCAGCCTTCGCGAACGACTCGTCCACCTTGCTGGCCCTCGTCGGGTCACTATCAAGTGGACTACTATATCTCACTTCGCCGATCGTTGTATCTATCACCAATAGGTATCCTTGGCACAAACGAAACGCGATGATTTTGGGAGTCATCCTCTGCGTGTCGGGGTTGGTTGCAGCAGCGTTCTCGACAAAAATTTGGCAGTTGATCATCACGCAGGGTATAATATATTCGCTTGGTGGAAGTACGTGCATCTCCACGCTGTTCGTGGTAGGAAGACTCATTAGTAACAGGTCTGCTCTATTTCCCAATGCTAACATATCTTTTCGAGTGGTTCTCAAAGAAAAAGGGCCTGGTAAGCTTCTTGCTTTCTTTCGTTACCTTCTCTTATCAGATGGACAGGCAACAGGAATCATTTTTTCTGGCACAGGTATGCTAGCACGACATGTATGTACATTGCACTGAAAAGAAACGATGGTTTATAGGTGTAGGAGGAGTCGTACTTCCTTTCGTCCTCGAGAATCTGTTGAAAAAATATGGTCAGAGGACTACCTTGCTTTCACTAGTATGTGAACGGTGAAGTTCTTACTAGTCTAGTAGCTAACTGCAACCATATACTAGGCTGTCGCTTTCATCGTCTTTTCGCTCCCTTGCTTGCCCTTCATCAAACCTCGAGTCCCGATCGCACAGGCTGTAGATATGCGAGCCATCAATACCAGATTTTTGACGTACAGTCCTTTCTGGATTCTATTCATTGCAAACATGCTTCAAGGATTGGGAGGTTTTTTGCCTTACCTGTACCTGCCGAGTGCGTATCATCTCAATTAATTTTCCTCTGGTCTATTCTCATTTATCCATCACAGCTTTCGCTTCTGATTTGAAACTTGGAACCACCTCGGGAACTCTTGCACTTGCATTTGTCAATGGTTAGTTCAAAGGCTGATACCATACCGGAATTATTTTACCGCTTGAATAGGTGCCTCAATCCCAGGTCCCATTTTCCTCGGATGGCTCTCCGACTCCTTCGACATCCGATGGTCTATCCTACTGTCATCCCTCGGCTCTGCTCTCTCGGTGTTCTTCCTCTGGGGATTCACAGAGAGCCTTGCTCCTCTCCTCGCATTTGCTTGTGTCTATGGATTCTTGACACCAAGCTGGGGTGCATTGTGGCCTCGATTCGTAGCTTCGGTGGATGGAGATGATCCTCGTCAAGCGTCAATGCTTATGGGTATCTTCATAGCAAGTTAGATTCTCCTCCCGCTCTATCTATCATAGCATATATGCTAATGCTAACGACAGGCTGGGGTATTGGGAACGTCTTGTCTGCCCCAATTGCATCAGGATTGCTTCATCCATGGCATTTTACTAATAAATCGCATGCTGCGTATGGGTTTGAAGGATATGTAAGTTCTCGAACCAAATCATGTTGACGTCCGGTTATATCTGAATGCAATTTGTTCCTTTCAGGGTCCTCTCATTATGTTTACGGGGATAACGCTTTTGGTAAGCTCGCTGGGAACAGGTTATCGCGTATTAGAGAGGAGGTGGCCCAGCCGACTCTAGATTACAAATTATAGAAACCTGGAATAGCACAGACTCTTATCGGCGCATCACATAATCCCAATACACGACATACACGACCCTACGCGTTTTTTCGGCTATTCGAGCGTCTCACAGCTTGCGAAGATGATCAGAAGGAATACACGCATACTTACCTTACAAGTACAGAACAAAGAACTACCGTACATCATAGTGTAGATTCTAGCTTGCAGTACTGTACATAGATAATAAATACTGTCCATAAACATCGACATCGAAAGCAAAAAGTAGCAATTAGTACAGATAAGATAAGCCTGCCCAAAGTGTGTGTGTTCCAAGAAAGAATCTAAGCCTCCACACAGAGACTAGTCCATCGTATCAGTCAGAATATTATACAGCTTGTGACATGCTAGCATCGTCTGGTTTGCGCATCTGTTTCGCCCATCGGAGTCCACAGGCGTTACAGAGAGTTTTCGGACCCAAGGGACCCTGTGGATGTTTAATCCTAACGAACGAACAAAGAGCATAAATAAAACTTGGCTTCTCACCTTGCGCCATTCCGGTGAATCTGTACGTCCACAGGTGACGCACACATATTGCTCTGTAGAGTGAATTTTCTTGAGCTACATGTTATGCGCATGAGTGGAGTGAGTAAATGAGTATCGAGGAGGATCACACGCACCTTCTTCTTCTTCTTCCCTTCATCAGCCTCATCATCGACAGGATTAGTACCCGAAAGTGCCGAACTATCGAACGTGGACCTGGTAGGGGAATTCTTGACTTGATCAGAGCCCAGGTAGAACGGACTCGAATTGTCTGCTTGCTGGCGTGAGAAGAGAGCTGAAGAGGTTGAATACAATGACGATGACGATGACTGATGTTTCGCCTTCAATGCTTTCAGTTTCGTCTGAAGATACTCGTTTTCCAGCTTCAAATCCATCATCGTGTTCAACCTACATTCGAGTTAGCAAGGATAAGGTTTAGAGTAGAGGCATGATGAACACACATGGCTACATTGCGGCTGAGATAAGGTTTAGCCATTGCAAAGAAACACTCGCAGCCAGAACTGGGATTGTCCTCTACAATGAATCGCGGATATCCTTTTATTTCGAACAGAACTTCCTTGTTAGGCGTGAATGGTTGAGAGGTTGCGGAGCCACTGCATATCAGCCGAACATAGGCCAGCATTTCCTTCTTTCCTCCAAGGCTTTCATTGAAAGCGTCGCAGAATGTTTGCTGGTCTTCCGCTGCAATAATCAAGTTGGTAACTGCGATTTACCGAAAGAAAAGGATGCTCACAGATTATAAGTTCCGTAAATTCATGGTCAATAATGTCTACTTCCTTCCAACCAAGAAGATCACCGATAGCTGGACTGCAATAGAGAATTTGGAGAGTCGAAGACAATACAAAGATACAAGTGTCGGAGAGTTCATTGATCAATAAATCAGCCCATCGTTTCCGTTTCGTGAATTCGAAAGCCGGGATCTGACCAGCAGGTTGCTTTTGGTTTAAAGGAGAGGATGAAGACATGCCCTTTACGTTCCAAGATGAAGGTAGGAAGCAAGGTTGTTGTTCGGTTCCACGCTCCTAATAACTCAAAAGTTCCGAAAATTATTTTCCATAACAAAAGCTATTTAAGTTACGTTGGATAGGTATACAAGACTAAAAGCAGTCCAAATATCGTGGATCCACTTGCGTGGGTGTAAAATACCTCTATAATGCCAAGATAATGTGGACCGTAAATTCGTACCCTTCTAGATGATAGTGTACCCTCCATCAACACGAATTTCGGATCCAGTCATGAATCTCGAGGCATCGCTAGCGAGGTAAACGATAGCTCCCTACAAAGCGAATTAGCATCTCATGTCTTCCATCCCACATTAAGAGAAAATTACCGCTAAATCCTCAGGTTCTCCAATCTACACGACAGGAAATGAGAGGAATATTCTTTGCAGAGAGAACGACAACATACCCGTCCCATTGGAGTTAGACTCTCCCAGGTTTTCTAGATAGCAAAAATACATCATCGAAAAACCCTCGTCAACCTTACGCGTCAATTCACGTACCTTGAGCTCGGGATCGTGGTTGAGGATGGTCCTGGTCAGTTTAGTGGCCATATAACCAGGGCTGAACACGAGTTAATTAACATTTTGACATCTGGCACACAAAAAAATTCTGACCTGAGTACGTTGACTCGCACGTTCTTTTTGGCCCACTCAACGGCCAAACTGGAAGCCATATGTCGAACAGCTGTAAAGAGAAAATCAAAATCAGGATAACAGTCTATGAAGCGTAGGTGTAACGTACCGGCTTTCGACGCGTTGTAGGGGGTTTGAGGCTATGAACAGACCAGTGTTAACAAGAGGCACCGAGTAAAGAGATGTGAAAGTACCTGGGGAATATTGACAATCTGCAGGGTCAAGATCAGGTTAGCATCTCTCTAAACAAATACACGGGTTCAGCTCACGTTGGCACTCATACTAGCCACCAAAACGATGGATCCACCTCCTTGAGGAATCATGTTGCGCGCGGCTTCACGGGCAGTGAAGAAAGATCCGTGAACGTTGATATCGTACAACCGCTTTATACGGTCGAACGGGTAACTAAACGGGAAAAATAATTTAGAACAGAGAAGATCCGGTATGTGGAAAGTCACTCACTCAAAGGCTGCGTAGTTTTCAACAATACCTATACGCCAAGATCAATCATGTCGTGGGGTCACAAGATTTGGTTGGACTTACCAGCAGAGGCGACGACGGAGTCTACGCGGCCGAAGGTGTTGATAGTTTCAGCGTACGCCCTCTGAACAGATAGCTCCGACGATACATCGCATTCAATACCAATGATTTTCACATCTTCCCTCTTTAGATCGCTGTTAACTTAACAAGCCCTCTTCAGTAACATGTTCCCGTTGAATAGTAACAGCGAAATGCGGGGTGGGAAAAGGGGGGAAAGGGGTTTAAGTTGAGAATAACAATACTGACCGCATGCGATTTCAGTGAGCTCTTTGGCAGCATCTTTGGCCTCGGACTCTTTTAGATCAACGATTGCCATGGTTGTGCATCCGCTGAGGAAATGAGCCAACTCAGTAGAGGAAGGATCATGGTAAAAAAAAATCACTGACGACTGGACAAATGCCCGACAGAATTCATTGCCCAAACCACGAGCAGCACCCGTTATTAAACAAACCTATACGGAAGAATAAACCTGATGCATTTGACACGTCAATGAACAGCGACGAACCTTCCCTTCCATAGAGAAAGCGGGGAGAGTTTTGGGTGACCTGGTTGGAATTGTACTTGAATATCTCCATCGGTTTACAGTAGAAAGACGAAATGTATTCGGACGAAGAAGAGTCGTTGCTCGCGAAGGAAGTCGAGCAGACATGGGTGGTTGAAAATTTTGAGGGTATAGTCGCTTAGATGAGGGTGAGGGTTGAAACAAGATAGGGCTTGGAGCGAATTGATCTCATAGCTTTCCGGCCCGCCGCGCCACCCCCACATTTCTCCGTCAACGTTGTTGCATATTAAGTAATTTAATCGAGGAAGTGCGCCGATCACATATGCCCCATATGCCCCGTACTATGTCGCCGGTCAATTCCGGAAGAAAGGAAAGCCCCGCGCAGCGGAAGCACCACGCAGTGGGCTCGCGGCAGCGAAAAGGAAGGGGTTTGGGGAACCTACATAGGTTCCCCCAACGCACCACGCGCAGTGGCCGCCCCGGGGCCGGTGCCCCGTAAGAGTCCCATAATATTATTTACTTCCGGTCTCCCGGAGCTAACTCGGTATATGCCCCAATATGCCCCGCAACACACTTTTTCTCGATTAAATCCACAATCCATTGAGACATACTAACCCTAGCTAACATAAAATATAAATATAAAAAATGATGCAAGAAAAACATAGGACAAGTCGAAGGAATGTAATGTGCAAAAAAGTGATAATTTGACAACTGGTACTAGTAGAAATGGTGGGTATAACTCACTGTTTAAAACGAGAAGATGCGCTAGGGTAATATACGGAAACAACGAGCGAGTGCAGTGGCCGACGGAAGGCGAACTGGAAAAATTCGTAAAGCGATGAAGCAGGAACGTAAGGAGCGTAGAGTCCATCCGGTGGACGAAGGAACAAAAATTACAGACAAGCAAACTTGGATTTTCGTTTCGACAGCTCGTCCATCCGAGAATCCAGCTGTTGGCGGGCACGTTCCTTGGCCTTCCTCTCTTCGTCTAGACGCTGCTCGTACGATTGCTTTTCTTCCACGATTGATTGGCGGACATTTATCACCTCTCGCTTAGTCTCGGTAAGCTCCTTCCGGAGCGTGTCGATTTCTCCATTCAACCGGTCCCTTTCACGAGCAAGCTCTGTTGCATGCATACGAGCTTTCCGAACTAGTAGAATAAAGACGGTCAGTATACAGAAGTAAGAAATTGACGCGAGACCTACGATTCTTCTCCGAGTCGCCCAAAGAGGTCTCCAGGGTGCTCACTAGATCCATGTGCGTTTGCAGATCGCTTTCACAGTGCGTGAGTTGCTTGTTCAGCGTCTTGATCATAGCCTCCTGCTCATCCAGTTGCTTCGCTTGTTCGTCAATCTTGGCCTGCGATTTACCGTCTGATAGAGGCGTCGGAGTCATGAGCGAACCATGACCGAGAGACGTCGCTGGTGTGGCTGGAGATTCGGGAATCTGCTGAGAGTCCCGAGAGGAGGAGGAAGAGAATCCAGAAGAGGTAGTCGCAGAGGATACGCTAAAGCCTGGATCATGCTGAGTTGTACGAGGGGCAGGTGGAGGCGGCACGGATGGCGGAGGTGTAGGAGGCGGCAACTTGGCACTGTTGGCACCAGGGGCACGATTGAATGGCAAATTTCGTTCTCCGGTCGGTCGGCCATTCGGTGGAGACGCACTTCGAGCAATCTGCGCCTGTAACTCGCGCACGAGCGTATCTGAGCGACCCTTTTCCGTTTGCAAGGTGTCCTTCTCGTCCTTGACCTTTTGGAGATTCTCCTGAAGTTCCGCTAGCACAGAACGATGACGTTCTAGTTCCACAACCAGAGACTCGCGTTTGGAGGCTTCCTGAACCAGAAGCGACTGCTCCATACGAGTTCTGTCGATTTCCGACCGAAGTTTAGCAAGCTCGGTGGCAAGACCATCGCGTTCGCTCTGGACACCCGAAAGCGCTTCTTGCATGCTTCGAATGATATCGTCTTTCTGGGTGATCTGCTCTTCTTGACCTTGTCGTTCCCGGTCTCGCAACAAGAACTCGTCAGCTGCAACTTTGTGGGCTTCTAGCTCCTGCACAAGAAGCTCGTTCTCCTTGCGGAGAGTTTCGCTTTCCTTGGCATGCTGACTCTTCAAGTCCTCTAGAGTGGCCTGTAGCCTTTGCGTCGCCTTAGCCACAGTCGTCTCACCCAAAGCCCGAACATCTTCCAAGGACGACTTGTGCTGTTCCTGGAGTGCAACGATGCTGTTGTTCAGCTCGGTGATCTCCTGCTGGTGTTGAGCTCTAAGCTTCAATGATTCGGCGGTGTGGGCTTCTAGAAGGGATGCTACTTTCTCGTCCGAGGCAGCGGAAATGTCTCTGGTCGTCTGCTCGTGAGCAGCAGCTAGATCCTGGAGTTCAGCCTCATGCGACCGTGTAATATCTTCCAGCAGTGCGGCGTGCTGTTCTCTTTGGGATTGAACAGCATCATCGAGTGCCGCACGTGCACCAGTAGCAGCAGCGGAAGAGTCATTCTGCAGGGAAGCGAGAGCAGATTCAAGTCGTTCACTCTCAATCTTCTGTTCCTCCTGGAGCTTGGACAACAGCTGTTCATGTTCTGCGTGTAGTTGTTCCAGCTGCGAAGCATGCTCAGCCTGCAAGGAAGCGAGCGAAGAAGCATGATCCGCTTGTGCGGAAGAAAGTACAGCGACGTGGTCGGCTTTGATCGAAGAGAGTATAGCTGCATGCTCTGCTGGACTGAAGAAAGTATGGCAGTATGGTCAGCCTTTGCCTTTTCCAGCTCTTCGTTGAGCGCCGTTTCCTTCCTCGTCATGGCGGAGCGCAGTTTACCGCGCTCAATCTCTGCACCTTCATCCTTGTCTGCAAGAGCACGAACATGCTCAGCCTTGAGCCTCTCTAATTCCTCCACATGAGATGTCTCCTTCCTGGAGATGGCAGAAGAGTGTTCGTCCTGGAGTTCCTGAAGAGCCACGCTCCGTGACGATTGAGATTCCGAAAGCAAGCTCTCCTTGGCCTTGACAGCCATCCGTAGCTCAGCAGCGTGCTCCTCCTTCAACTTCTCCAACGCTGCAGCAGACTCGGCAGCATGTCTCTCGATTGTTTCGGCATGGTCACTTCGCAGCTTCGTCAAAGCATTGTAGAACTCCTCCTCCGTCTGCTGGACCGATGCAGTCGATTCAGAGTCCTTCCGCTTCAACTCCTCTGCGTGAGCACTCACAACCTGGGAAAGAGTAGCCTCCTGCTCCTGGCGCGCTCGATCAAGGGTGTCACTGGCTTCCTGAAGTTTGCTACGAAGCTCCTCCCCATGTTCCTGTCGCAGCTGGCCAAAGGCCTCTTCATGACTCTGAAGAGCCTGTTCGAGAGCGGAGGAAGCCGCAGCGAGCTCGTCACGAAGAGTAGAAAGTGCGGTTTCATGCTCTTCTTTCATGCGTGAAAGGAGGGAATCCACCTCGTTTTGCTTCTGCGTCAACGCATCAGAGTGAGATGCTCGAATCTCTTCCACAGCAGCAGCATGTTCAGCTTCCGCTTTAGAAAGAGAATCAAGTAATGCGGATTCGCGTTGCTGTACCTCTGCGAGCTCCTCCAGATCTCTCCGGTGTTTCTCTCGCAAAGCCTCGACTTCGGTCGACATATTGAGAGCCTGTTGGAAAAACAATTTAAGACCGGGGAATAAGAAATGTACATCATTTACTACTGACCTGGTCCCTGGAAAGCGTAGTGAGCTCATCAAGCTGTCGTCTAGTCTGCGTAAGCTCCTTGGTAAGACTGTCAACAACCTCGCGGTGACTCGATTCCTTCTGTGCCATGGATCTATATTAAACAGGTTAGTATAATGCCACAGGCATAAAGTAACGGGAAAACGTACAACATAAGCTCATTTAATCTATCAAGCGACTCATCTGTATCAGAGACTATAGAACCAGACGCAGAAGCAGAGTCATGATCCTGTCCGTTTCCATTCTCGTTCTCGTTGTGCATCTGCATGCTTCTCCGTATATGCTCAAACTTGTTTATCGTCTGAGGTGACAAGAAGCTTTCCGGCGTAGCAGGCTCATCCTCGTGACGGCCATTCACATCCCCGTTCATCTCGAGCTTGAGATCCGAAGGATGTGTAGTAGGGGATGAAACAAAATCGCCTTGGCTAGCCTTTAACGAGATCTCAAGATTAGAAATCTCAGCTTCCCGCTCCTTCAACACTTCCTGTAGACGCATAATCTCCTTTTCAAGGCTAAGCGCGGATCTCTCTGGTGGTGAAAAGTTGGCCAAGCCGTTGGGCAGAGAGATGGAAAGGTTGGGACGCGAACTCAACATTGTTGCAGAAAGAGAGTTGGAGGGGGAATGGGAACTAGCTGTTCCATGACTTGAAGAAGATAGTTTGCGCGACCGAGCCGAGGAGAGCTCCTGTGAAAGCGATTGCGATTGCGAAAGCGACCTGTATGCCAAACATTTAGCAAGCACATATCCAAATGAATCAAAAACCATCCTTACCTCGAGTGGAGCGATTCTGTTGAGGCCGCCTGTCTGAAAAAAAGCCGTCTGCCACCAGTGTTGTATTGGGCCTCACTGGATTCTCTAAGACGCCCGCTAGTCATTTTTCTCCGTACAACGGGTTTCTCGGGTGGCCGTTCAGAATCAGTGGTATCTGCCACGCTTTCTGTACCTATAGCGTTGGCGAGCTTCGCCTCTTGAATTTGGGCAGCAAGATCAGATATCTCTCGCAGAGCGTCGCGGTATTTCGTCGTCACAGAAGAGAGATCCGCTAGCGTAGCGTTGTGTGTTTGTTGGAGGGCTGCAAACTCTTTCTGAAGGGAAGGGTCGGACTCTGCAGATGGAGAGACGCTAGAAGAGTCGTCCAAGCCATTGACAGCTAGAGCTTCATTTTCACTGAGTTCCTTGACAGGAGACGTATCCGGAGTCGATGATAGATCAACTTCAAGACTTCGTCTCGCAGCCGCCACCTCACCCACGACAGTTCCCAGCCTAATCCTCGCATCCCCCGCATCCTGCTTCTTCCTTTCCCACTCCTCCATCTTCAACTCCAGTTCCTTTACTTTGGCTTCCCTCTGCTCAAGATCACTTCGCCAACTCTCGCCGTCCTGTCGAAGAGCTTCCAGTCGAGACTGGAGGACCTGGACTTGTTCGAGCCGTTGTTCGCTTTCCTTTTCGAGTCTTTCGACAGATCGTTGGAGAGATATTACAGACTCGTCGGAGCGGGAAAGACGAGCTTCTAGATCGGCGATGTATTTGACGGAATAAGTATCGGATTCCTTGTACCGAGATATTTCGCGCTTGAGGTCGGTCATGGACTCGCTTGAGGACATGACAGTTTCGTCGTACGTTCGCATTTTCTCTTCCAGATCGCGGACGTAAGCCTATTATCACCGGTCATGAGCTGGCTAGATTTTGAAAAAGTTTAGGTTATCCTACCTCAGTAGACGCTTCCCTCTCAGAAAGCTTCGCAACTCTAGACCTCAACTCCTCAACATACAACTCGGTAGCAGCATGCCTCTCCGTTACAACAGCCAACTCTTCCTCCTTCTCTTCCACCATCTCATTCGTATGCCTCAACGCAGCTCGATTCAGACTAAGCTCAGCCTCCATCGCTGCAATCGTCTTTTCGTACTCTTCAATCACGGGACCAACAATCTCCTCGTACTTTCCAGTACCAGAAACCGCACCCGAAGAGCCACGATGCTTTTCGCCAAGCTCTCTACGTAGCCTGGTGAGCTCTTCAGTGCGATCGACGAATTTGCCTCTTAAATCCTCGTAGTTGTTTTGTAGTTCTGTCATCTGAGCTAGGACCTTCTTTCCCGCACCCTCCAGGACGTCAGGAGCAGCAGTAGCATCGATACTGCTGATACTACCACCACTCTTCAACACCTTCACCTCCTTTCTCAGACGAGTAACAGTCCCCTGTAACCACTCGACATCATCCCATCCATCCTCCTTTTCGTTTACCACAGCTCGGTTTTTGATATTCCGAGCACGGTTAGCGTATTTCAGCGTATTAACGGTTTCGCCTGCGTTCCATTCGGCGGGACTGACACAAGCGATCATGAGTGTGTGTGCGTTTCCACCGAGAGAGTCTTGTAATAAACGAGTGAGTTTGGAATCACGGTAAGGGACGTGAGTTGCAGTATGGGATTTTGCGCGGGAAGGATCACCGAGGGCAGAGATGACGTTTCCGAGAGCGAGGAGACCACTGTTGATGGATATGCCTTCTTTTATACGCTCTCCGGCAGCGGCGGTTCGTTTCAGCTAGAGTAGGTTAAGAGCCTGTAAATAGGATAGATAGTGCCTGCTTACTCTTTCAGACCCTGCTAAATCCACGAAATGAAACTTGGACACAATCGTCGTCCATTCTCCGCCTTCATCGTCACCTCCAGCACTAGCACGGTCCCCGGCGTGCCCTAGAGCACTGGACGGACGCAGTCCACCGCCTCTACCCATAGCAGCAGCAAAGCTAGGAGTTGCAGGACGTCCAAAGGTAGGAGAGCCGACTCTGGTTCCAGATGCCGACGCTGTCGAACCAGGACCAGAGTATACTGATCCAGGACGAGCAAGTCGGGAAGGAGAACGTCCGCCTGGGGGTAGAGGGGACGAAGAACGAGGAGGCGCACCAGAGCCGCTGAATCTCTTTTGGGTGAATGTCAAGGAGAATATGGCATGAGAGCGAGAAGACTGTGCGTTCATGTCCGTTTCATTTGTCCGACGAATTGAAGTTCCCTTCCGAATGAGACTAGATGGGATATTTTAGAACGAGTGTTGTAGAAAGACAAGCTACTCACGTCATGACTTCATTCGGATTTTTGACGTTCACTTCTCGCAGGCCACCCCATATTATATGACCATCTTTGTCTTCTCTAATCTGCACCTCGCGTCGACCTCCAGCGCTGTCGTCCAGGCTCAAAAGATCAATAAGGTCTTCATTGTATATTTCAATGAAAGAGCCCTTGATGCTATAGTTCCAGGAGTTGCCTCGTTCTTCTTTCAGCTGCCTGGCCTGAGTAAAGATGGTGGAAACAGCGCGAGGAATGATGCCCATGCCATTATTAGGGTCAGAGGGGTTGGCGTCTAGGTCAATGCCAGTCATGGTAAACGTTTTGCCGCTACTTGTCTGGCCATAAGCAAGAATTGTACAATTGAAACCTTCTATAAAGCGAGAAATAAGAGGAAGAGCAGTGGAAGTAAAGAGAGTATGCTGCGTTGTTGATGGATCGTGGACTTGATCAAAGGAGAAGGTTTGTTTTTTGGCAGCAGCAGTAGAAGAAGTTGCTGTTGCTGCGGCTCCTGCGGCTCCCCCTGCAGCTGGTGCGCCGGAAGAAGCTTCTACAGCGACAGAAGTCGAAGAAGTCGCATGAATTACTGTCCGCTGAAAGCGAGCTGGAATGGAAGTACTGTCTTGATTTGTCGGTGGCCTTATTCGTAGAGCTAGACGCAAAATTAGAAGAAATCTCAATTAATACTTGGTATTACTCACCGACTTGCACCGAAGTCGTCGCCGACGACGAGGGGGCCATGGTCAACGTTCCGCTCAAGGTTACAAATCACGGCATCACTTGATATATTTGATGGCTCAACCCCTGAAATATGGGCGCTACTGGTTTAGCGCGCGGCTCATGAAGTCCTGTCTTCGGTTGATGTAACTTCAGGTTATTTCTTGGTAAGTATCTGAGTTGCATAAATTTGTTCCAACCAAAAGTACAGATTCAGCTCGACAGTGCATCAGCAAAACCTGTATCTTCACTGGAGGAAACCAATATAACTCTCTGGAGGCTGGAGCTCTCTGGGAGACCTCCAGCGAAACTACTTACAGGTTTTGCTGATGTGGACACTGGAAAGGTAAGATGACCGGTGTACTGAAACTGTGATTTTCTCCTTGCACGATAGATCATCTGCAGCTATGGAAACCCGAGCCATCTTACCCGAGCCCGAGCCACCTCAGCCGTACACGTCCGCTCCGTACAAAGTACTATCGTGCCTGCCGGCGTGATAAAGCCTGTAAATGCATTTTGCCTCCACTTCCCTCGCATATTATATTACCATAGCTATGTATCGGAATTAAAGTATGTATACCTAAAATATATGATCTCGGTTTTATTTTTGCATCGAGGTCTCGTTCCGCAAGTCGTTTTCAGTATCAAATTCAGGAATTTCTTACAATTCAGCTTGTATTATTACCAGGCTAACATTGAACACATAGAAAAGGCATGCTTGCCTAGAAACAGCTTCAACTGTATGTCAGAACATTTCTCCGAGACTTTCCGAAGCAATATTTGACAGTTAAGAGGTTCGAGTCTTCGAGAGGAAGGAGCGTGACTATTCGTGACATGCAGATCATTCAGTGGCAAAGTTGTGACATTTGCTGTGAGTAGTTTTTATATGGTGCAAGGTGGAAACTCAATCGCTCTCAAAGACAGTGTAATTTGGTGATAAAAAATAGATTCATGTCTTCCCAAGAGGCTATGCTATGTATACACCAAAGCTAGTAAGAGTAGAACAAGTTTAAAGGCATTGCCGAAGCGATTTACAAAACATACTACTCCCCTGGCATGATACGAGGCAAAAAATTCCAAGAAAGTTAATATATTCAGGGCAGTTCTGCAAAGTCTTTCTTGAGTCTTTGTTTTACTATGGGTCATATAATATGCTATAGGTTTGTGATCTGATTTTATCAAAATTTCGAGGGCCTTCAATAGATTGTTTTTATCTTTGCTACCAAAAATTGCCAAAAACTCGGAAGTGAAAATTTGGGTTCAGTGGCCACTACACAAGTGCATCCCTTTGGGATTGTTTGATGTTGTTCTTATTAAAAAAACCACAAGCTAAAATTCATTATACTACATGGCTCAAAAACCATATATTCGCTTCTGTCTTCTCCAGGTTTGTGTCTGTAACCTCTACCTCCTCAGTCCGACGACATCTCCACCCCACAAATCTCCGGATCTCGAGCAAAAGAAAATCACGCATCGCTCAGCAAGCGTGGACGAAGGCCATCTAAAGTTTCGTTCAAGCGATCTGGTAGTCTTCTGCTTCTGAACTCGATCGCAAAACTTGAAGAAAACAGATATATGCATCCGTTACGCCGGAAGAATCCTTATCAATTCTTTCTGCGAGTACATTACCCTTCTCCTTCCCAAGCATTCCTTCAATAAGGAGTCAAGTCAGCAATAACCCTGCCTTTGGGCAGAATCCCTCCCTAGCAGGAAGGGGTGGCAAAGAGACAAGTCAGCGCATGGCCTAGGATTACTTTTATCAAGGGGGCACTTAGGAAGCGACCCTTAGACCTGCTTGCCAAGTTCAAGTTGCTGACTGAGGCGTCAGTGCTTCGGGCAGGATAGAAAAACTTCTGGATCCATTAAGGTTGAAGGAATGGGAGGCTTCTTACTAGCGCGTTCAAGTCGCTCTATCTTTGCTTTTTCCTTCCTTCTTTGAAGCAATGGGTGCAGAAATAGAGACTTGGGAGTCGACATTCTTCTTTAGGCCGGTAAGCAGCTGTACTACGTTCGTTTTCCTACGCAAGCAGCTCCCGAAAAACTTGCAAGCAATTCTCTGGTCTAATCCCAATTCCGCCAGAGACCTATACGGCATTCCGAGACCCAAGGTATGGTTCTGAAATCCGGGGTAGGTACCTAAACATAGAGCGATGGTGTGTATAGATATAGAGATATAGATACATCTAATAACATACATGGTTTGTCAAAATAAGTAAAAGAGTCTTGGCAAGTTCACGGTTCACCGTACCAATTACACCAAAAATTTACTCATATACGGTCCATCAAGCTCATACCCCAACTTGCGGTAGTAGTCCCGAGTACCAACGCCTACAAAGTGTATAGTCAGTATCTCCTTTCAACTTCAGTTAAATCCGCGCGGTTTGTGTGTGGTTGTGAATGAATGGAGTAAATAAACGTGGAGAACACGAACGAAAACGTTGGAACAAAAGAACATTTAAATAGTATGAATGACGTGAACGTGAACGAAAAACTCAACAACGATTACCAAAAGAGAGAAAGAAAAAAGAATACAGTTGTATACTCACCAGAAATCACCGCCAACTTAACACTCCCATGCTCCTCCCGCGCGATACGTTCGGCTTCTTCCATCAATAGTGTTCCAAAACCCTATAAGCCAAACGACATCGGAGTGTAAGTGAGTGCCACAAAAGATAAAACAAAAAACACCGGGCCCGCCTGACCACAAACGCCTTCGAACTCGCACTGTATACACACACTCACCTGATGTTGGAACTTGGTAGGATCCCTTCCATGTACGGGTACCGCGGTCCCATACACATGCAGCTCTCTAACGATACTACACCCTCCCTCGTCTCCCTCTTTGCGTACCAACTCTGGACGAAACGTACCCTCCTCCGAACATTTCCGCAACCTCAACAAACCAACAAGTATATCCTTCTCTGGATCTTCATAAGAAAGGAAGGTTTCCCAGCCACCATTCGCCGCGTAATCCCGACGTAAGAGTTCGACGGACTCTGGACGAACTTTGTGATGGATTTCATGGATCTAAGATTTATGTCAACGAGGCAAACAACAATCGAGAGAAGTATACATACCCCTACTTCTCGGAACCTCACGTCTCTACATTCAGCACCGAAATCCTTCATCCGATTGAGCGCAAGCTCCCTCAGGTTACCAGAGTTGTCGCAACCACTTGTTACTAGCGGTAGCGGTATATCCCTAAACTCCATCATCAGGCTACGCTCTCCGGTCAGGAACGACAGACATACCTCTGCACCCGATAAACTCTCGTCCACGGGGGCACCAAAGCCAAAATCCTCGCCACCACATCCACCAACACATTCGGTGTATAGTTTTTATACCTCCCGGTCCTCCAAAGCTCATACAACCCTGTCCCTCTGATAACCAAGGTTGGATAAATCTTCAACCCATCACTTCGGAACATGGGGTTCTCAAAATATTCTTTAAACTGTTCTAAATCTCTCTCTAACCCGACGTTGGGTAAGTCGGGCATCATGTGTGCGACGACTTTGAATCCAGCATCTTTTGCGAGATGGAAGGATTCAGAAACGGCGCGGACGGTGTGACCACGGTTAGTGTCACGGGCAACGTCTTCGTACACGGATTGAACGCCGATCTCGAGACGAGTGCACCCGTAACGGAGCATCTGACTTTGAAAGACCTACGTTAGTCTTTGCAATTGGGTAGAATAAGCACATACCTCAGATGAGGACGCAAGCAATAATCGGGTCGGGTTTCAATGGTGATTCCTATGGCTTTTGATTTGCTTTGTTCAGAGTATCTAACAAAGAGAATTGGACCCGGATACACTTAAAAGGCTGACTATACACACCTAACTGCTTCATCTACATCTGTTCCCGTGAATCCCGACAAGGCATTATGCAATTGGGCTACAAATTTTGCACGATAGTCTTCTGGCATACTCATGAACGTGCCTCCCATGATGATGAATTCGACCTAAGTATATAGATTGAGTTAGGGCTTCGAATGGAAAGAGAGTGAGCGAACTTTGTCCACGCTATGCCCAAGACTTTTCAATTGCTCGACTCGTCCTTTTGTCTGTTCATATGGATCGTATCTAACGGCAAATGTAGATTAGAGAGAACAAAGGTTTATTGGATTTGCTCACCTAGCTCGGATAGCCCGCATACTTGTAGGCTCATACCCAGTGTAACTTTGCGTACTGTAATCAAAATCCGAATCTGGACCACCAGGGCAGTACCTGAGGATAACCTCAACATTCAATGCTCGATGAAAGAAATCAATACACGCACACGCAGATGTTTCCAGTCATAGCGATATGAGGACATCGATGAGGTTTGCACATCACTGCGACTACTGCAATCTGAATGAAATCTTTTATGGATTCATGCATCTAGGCTTGTCCTTGATCTTCCACGCACCCCACTCGCAGTTCTAATAGGCCTCGCTCTCAGCTTTGGCAGCAGCGCCTTTTTGTAATCATCCGGTATTGCACTGATGATATCGACTAGCCTCGGAACACCTCCATAGGCAAACTTTTTGCTGATCTTGGCTCGTAGAACATTTAAAGAGACGGTTTCATTAGAATCGTGGGCTTTGATGAGTTCTGCTGCAATTCCGGATGTTACTCGTAGGAGTTGTTCCGCTTGGGAGGGACCTAAAAATCAAAGTCTGGTGTTGACATGAATCCATTCTAGCGATTAGTTGGAAAAAGGAATCGAACCATCGACCCGTGATCCTTGAACCATGTAGAAATTGGGATTCCAAAGTATGAACAGATTCTGGTTTGGATCGTAACAATGCGAGGTTGTGGTTGGAGTCAAGACTCAAAGCGTCCAAATTAAAACAAGCGCTGACTCGAGCGTCTATCAACCGAGTAAAAAAAACTCTGATTCGAAAATGTTCGGCTTGTATTTGTGACTACTAGTACTATACTAAGAACACTTGAAAACCCTAGATAATTTATCCATATTGTACAGTTATAGACATGATAATTTCCACAGCAAAATCGACAGCAAACTAGCATAGCAGTCTGGAAGGAAGGGGATTTTGTTACCAAATGAAACGATGCTCATGAAGTAACCTCTTGTTGATCAAAACCCGTTAGACTCATCGCAAGGTCATCTTGCGCCGACATGCCTCTCGAGGGGGTGTTCTGTCCCGACGGTGTAGGCGTTAGACCATATCGAGGCGTTATCAGCCCCGATCCACCAGCTCCAAATACAAAACCTCCAGTAAGACCGTCCAGGGAATTATACCCTACATGTCAGTCAGTAAGGAGAACATGAATCAAGTAGCAGAAGTACACACCAGGTATGAGAACACTGTCCCAAAAATTACTACTAAAAATACTATCCATAGTCATCCCGGGGGTAGCATCCTCCATGGGATTAGGCGCCATCGTAGGCGGGAAAGTGGATACGTCGACAACAGGACCCATCTCACCGTCGAACTGGAATTCGTTCAAGGGATAGATGGTATCATTTTCCTGGAAATGCACCTGATGATGGCTTGAGCCCATGTCGCTGTTTGGGACATCAGAACTAGGCTTTTCATCAAAAGGCTGCTCAAGTCTGGCTGATATTAACGCCTTAATAAACGTGCTGTACAGAGCGGGCGTGTGGGTGGCGTTGACAGAGATGGATTCCAACACGTCTGCGACATCTTTGATGAGTGAGATGGTCCTTTCTTCATTGTCCAAGTAAGCCGTAAACTGCGGGCGTATGAGCTGTAAAGGATAAAGCATGAGGATAGATTGGACAACATTAAACAGGCGATGGCGTACCTTGAGCAGAGTGAGCACTGCATACGACGTTTGGACAAAGTGCGAATCAGGTGAATACTTCAGAAATCCACTTGGACCCAACCGATCTCGGACTAGCAAGGCGCATGCAGTTGCGCATGTATGACACCGGGCAAAAAAGTGGCCCATATCCATTGGTGACCTTTCGAGGGCATTCTGAAGCCCAAATGAATTGAGGACCAATAAGACATAGTTGAAATAAAACTTGGAAATAAGATCCCTGTATTCGAACATTGGAGAAGAGTCCTCTAGAGAAGAAGACTTCATTAGGGCAGAAAGTCTACCAAAAATAGAACGCGGACGTACTGGTGCGAAGGGTGGTTTCCTCGCGGTCCCATCGCGTTGACGATTCGATGATTTGACATTCGAAAGTTTTTATGATGAGAAGATAGTCGCATGAAGTTTGGAGTCCTGAGGCTGAATCCGTTCTCGAATATAAAAAGTCCAGACTACGAGACAGGATCCGCTGCAGCTCCTATCAAGAACCGGTCAGTTGTAGCCAAAAAAAAAACCAAATAGGTAGTGAAGCTTACAGCGTACGCGGCAATCCATCGGTCAGAGTGTATTGCAACGGGAGCTTTGTACCATGCGTCCGCATTTCGGATTATGAAGCTGAAAGAATGAATTAGACTCCTTCCTTCCAAAGTAGGGATGTTCACCAACTCTTCCTGGATTGTGTGCGGTTTTCCCATCAACGCGCTGTGGCTTCTGTCCAGACAGAAAGCAGAAAAGCCACGTTCTTTCTCGATTGTGGACTTCAAGGTCACGAACGCGCCCTTCCTGGGTATCTTGACTATGTACAGCCGTTTTCCGATGCAAATTGAGGTCAGTGGCCATTCTAAATTAGGTTCAGCATGCGACTTGATTCAATGAAAAAGAGCGCAAGCCGACCTGATAGCCATACCCAATAGAAGCCACGTTTTGTCTTGCTCATAACGTTCCACAGCTCCGACACCCCACATTGTGAGAAGCAAATATGCCTGGACAATCTCTACTGATTTGTAACCTTGGCCAGGAACGCCGAATGCAAGCTTTTTTGATAACTCGGTGAGACGAGGGTGTAGCTCCGGCTTTTCGAGATAGAATTTACTGGCAATAGCGCAGACTGAGGCGAGGTGGTTAGATTTCAAGCTCCTTCACGAAGTTTGTCCGACTTACTCGTGGTCAAAAGAAAGGGAGACCGCGAGCATACAAGTGAGGGGGTGTGGAAATTTCGGTCCAGTAAGTTTGTATGCATCTAAAAAAAGTCACACTGAGAGGAGCATCATTTGACAATTTTCGAGCGAACTTACACTCATGTGGTCAAAGAATCTGAAAAGACATTAGGGTTTAGAAGAAGCAAAGAAAAAGAAGAAGGGACGAACATGTTGAAGAGCGCCACAACTTCTTGTGTGCTGACAAAATTGAGCATCTCTGGTTGGACTTGACGTTCGATGAACAGTCTTCGAAGCGGCAGTATTGTCATTGGTCCTGCGAGGAACTATTGAGAAACAAGAGATAAGAGCTCGAGGTAATACTGACCAGGTTTGAAGTAGACGTCGCTTGCAACGCCGACCTTGGGACTTTCATTAGGATCATCCGTCCGCGCCCTAAAACTGCTCGAAGTGCCAACATGAGCCCGCCGATTAGCCAAGCTTGCTTCTGCTAGTAAACCGAGCGGGTTTAGAGCGTTGTCTGGCAAAGAGTGTAATTTTGGTGATCCTCCAGATCCAGCAACACCAGAAGGTGACGGGGACCGTTCAAGCAAAACCTGAGTTAGATTTTGCGCACTAGGCGAAGGTGAGCGAGATATCATTCCCGAAGCGATAGTTGGATTTCCAATAGAACGTAGGACTGTGTCCAATGTGCGTTCCATCTTTCGCAAGGACCTGGTTAGCAACTCGTGTTTCCTAATTGCGAGGTTAGATTATATTCAAGAATCAGAGACGAGAAAAGACCCACTTTGTGGAGCGTTTACCGCGATTCGATTCTTCAAATATGCATTCGTGCCCTCCAGTTTGGCAGCGCTTGCACGGAGGACCTTGCTCAGCACCGATGCATTTCATCTTCAAGCGACGGCAGACAGTGCAAGCTCTATTACAGGATCAGTCTTTGAACAACTGGCAGAAGAATCCATGTTCACCTCGATCCTCTTGTCGGCTTGGGCTTTCCTTCTTTCTCTGCCGCGGGACTCCGAGCTTCCGATGATTCGTCATCCTTTCGAGCTTTCTTGACAGCGTCACTACCACTCGCACTCGATATTGCTGATGCAGGCCGCTTCCCGTTCGCATTAGATGACGAACCTGTGGGATACATGTGCTCAGTAGGAGGAGTTCCTATCGTGTCAGACCCTTGAGAGGATGGGGAGGAATAGTTGGGAGCGATTGAGAGATGTGGAGGTAAATGTTGCGGAGGCTGCTGAGTTTGCTGATAGGAGTAGTACGGGGAATAGAGAGCGAGAGAGGGATCAATCGGAATGGATGGAGAAGGGGGCTGCTGGCTGAGATGTGGCAGAGAATGGTCCTGAGACATATCGTAGTCCTGTGGTAATAGAGGAATGAGGTCAGCATAGCTTGAACGAGCTGAGGAGTAGCGATGCGATGGAGCTTGGTAATAAGACGAGTAGGAATATAATGGCACAGGCATTGCTTCAAGCGCCGGAAAAAAAAAGACGACTCACGAGTAGAAGATACGGTTGTTTTATAGCAGATCAAATGGAGGTACAAGTTCTACGGAACCCTAGGTTCTAGTTGAGAGCAAAAGCGGTAATACCACTGGGAAAAAAAATTGCTCAAAAAGTCGCAGAACGTGGAGATTACACGGCAATTCAATTGTCCACCACGGTCGACTGAGAGAAGGTCGGAGGCTCTAATGTCGATCTGATATCAGCAAAGGACGTCAATACAGGACGTGAGAGCTGGCGACAATCGACAATTCATGCGCAGTGAAGAACAAGATATCAAATGACACTCTGACGAATGCGGGGAAGCCTGGCTCTTAGTAAGCTTAAAAGCCTTTAAGCGCTGCTTAGCGCCTCCTTCTCTACGAACGGTTGCGGTTCGCGAGCAATGTAGCTTGTTTTTGTTTTATCAATCTTCTTCATCACTACTAGCAACAGTGGACTTTTATGTGACAATATATATATGTACGCACCATGCGCCTCAGTCAGGTTGTTCCTTGTGGCACTAATAGTAACATATAGACGAAAGTATCCCTTCATCCCGGCGTTCTGTAAACCTTGATAGGTATTCCTTCCAAGTCGCACAGAACCTCTTTCCATAGTCGAATGCCTGCAATCTGAAACCAGGTTTGTTTCTCACTTCCATGCGTTTCACTTCCCTCGTCACATTGGTGTGTACTAAGTATGACTACTAGTACTAAATGTGTGGCTAAATGTCGCAGAAGAAAATAGCAAGACGGGTCAAGGTTTGTTTGCTCTGCGTCACGGCTTGTCAAAGCCGTCTCAGATCTATCTTGAGCAGAGTCGATCCTCTTTCAAGACTATTTTTGTGAAGAGGCATCACACCTATACATATCCCTTCGGTAAGTATTTATTTTCTGGTGGGATTCACTGTATCAAATCTGTACGACGCGATGCAGGAAAAAAAATTATCAAAGACGATCATTTTAACTTCTTCCAAGCTCTCCGTTGTGACCACGAGTTAATCATGGTGAGTGAACTCATACCCCGTTATGATACTCTGGAAATAATCAACCCTCTTTTTCGAATAGGTGAGGCATGTCTACTTCATAACAACCAACATGACCGTCGAGCGTTGTTAACATCGGCCTTTTTAACTGGCTTTGGTCTAGCTAACGCCTCTCGGCGGCGCCCGACGAAAACCAGGACGATACTCACACAACATACTTTGTAAGCCTCTCTAAAATTTTTTTGGAAACTGCGTCAAAACCATTCCAAGTTTCAATTGGCTACAAAGAGGCTGCCACAAGCTGCCACTCATATTTGGTGAATTTGACTACACGATTTCAACGTATACATTTAACTTCTACAACATGGAGTCGCGATTCATGTTAACACTAACGTCATTTTCCTCTCATCGTCTCGTTCAACTCTCTTTCTTCGTCAAAAAGATCTCGGTTTCTGCAAGCTGCCATGCAACAATCCTCGGATAAGATATGATGGATTCAGATTTGCATTATATCACATCCGAGATTTCGACTTCAGGACCGAAACTCGGACAGCGAAGATGACTTCTATTCTCAGCTTGGCAGGCCACCATGTGCGAGCTCTAATCTCACTGGTAGCCCGAGCCTCTTGGTCCGATACATTCATATACTTGATCTCCTCTTCTTATCGACCTATCGACTTGTGCGGCCAAAGCCATCGAGTTAACTTGAACTCGCAGAAATTATCTGCAAAGATTTTTGTCTTATTGTTCTTAACTCCTCTGCTGATCTTAACACCCTTCCAATCATAACGCCCTACCAAAAACATTTCCAGCTAGTCGAGTCGCAGATTTAGATCTTTACATCAGATTCGCTCTATTCAGATAATCAGGGTAAGCCGATGATCTACTCTCACCGATTTAATTCATGGAGCTTCGAAGCGACCTTCATTTCCGATGATTTGGTGGAGGCCACCTTCCAGTGCCACATGGTTAGGATCTCGCAAAGAAGCAGAGTCGACGCTACCGACGCAGAACCAACAATGACTTTTCATATCTGGAAAATATTTTAATTTCGTAGTTTGCACTGTGATTTTCTTTGTAGGAGGAACGAGTTTACACAGACGTGTATGTGATGTCGAGGTAGATACTGGATTTAGAAACTTCTGATGTATCAGGGAGCTTGAGAATCTACAAGGACCTATACTTCGCTACACTTCAAACATTGAAAGGAACATCATGGTAAACTCATTATTCATCATGCTCAATATGGGACTGCGACTTACAGAGACGCATCAAAAACACAGAGTAAACTGAACATGTTTCGTGTTTTTTTTGGCCTACAGATGACAATCTGTCTTGTTTCGTGAATGCTTGGTAAGGGTACTCTCACTCTCACTGGCAAGCTCGTTCCCGATTCCCGACGCAAGGGTGCAGTGATTGACAAAGACACATAGATAGAACTGAGCTCCGATCCCGAGTACTTTGTGTGGTGATAGCACAAATGTATAGCGTGTTTGAATTCTGAGACTGTTTTTGTGGTCTAAATCGAGGTAAGTTTGACATTCAGTGAAAGACGCGGCAGTCCTTCTTCACCGAGGAATCAGGATATGCATCAAAGGTTCGTAGTTGAGTCCTGAGCATCAACTTTCTCAGTTTAAACTCGGAAGCATTGGGAAACATTTACATGAATGATAAGGGAAAGGCTCGGCGTCGAACACACGAGCAGGAACAAGCTATGCATATGTTCTTCGTCAATAGTTAGTTCAGAAGCGCCTGGGTTTGTTTCGATTGTATCTCGAGCCCATGAATGGTAATAGTATTCACTCCAATTTCCACTATGTCTCCGCAGGTCTAAAGCCTATAGGTCCCAGTAAAAGGGAACCGAAGCAATATACTCAACGGTTTTATCGCATCGCGGAACCTAGATGGCTGGGACTACCATTTACCAGGACCACCGCGATAAGCGAATGGTAGATGTAGCAGCATGGACAGCTTAAATTAGAGAAACCAGAAATTTCCTTGTAAGAGTCAAGCTGAACAGGGGCGAAGAATGTTAGTATATAGTGCTACATACCACTAAAACGATGGATAGTACAGAAACACCATACAGGCCAACGACGCAGAATTCCATGGATTGAGCTCCCCATTGTCAAGCGTTAATAGGAGCGCAAGGACCTTGATTGGGTACGAATAAACCGCGTCCAATCGCGAGTGTACAAGAATTTTATTGGCTGTCATTGGAATGGCTCAGAAAAACGAAAGTAGGTTAAACCGCGGCCAATCGTGAGTGTACAGGGATGTTATTGGCTGCCACTGGATACGAGAAAGGGCCTAAACAAAAGGATTATTCAGTGGCCATGGCCACATGAGAATGAATGTAGACGGCTATTCCTACACGAGTACAAGCATGAGTCGCCAACAATGATGAAGCATGGTACATACTGTACAACCTGTCGTGAAGAACACTAGCTTTGTATCAAAAGAAAAAAGTTTGCCAACTTTTTTGTGGGCCCGTCTCCATTCTAATTAGACAACTCTTGATTTATGAATCTTGACATCTTCTTTTGGTCTGTGGTACTTTCAGTCATAGTGAACCAACGCCACTTGCAATAGATAACAGACCGATCTTGAGCATCTACGGCTACTGCACCTAGCCGTTGCACAACTCGCATTCCCGAGCTCACCCGACCAAATATTGTGTGTTTATTATCCAGGTATGGCGTAGGTGCAAGCGTCAAGAAGAACTGTGACCCTAAGAAGCACGAAAATCAGCTCGGAGACAGTAGTGGTTAGTACACAAAGAATAGAACCGTTTGTGTTTGGGCCGCCGGAATTAGCCATGGCTAGAATTCCCGCTCCCGTGAATCGCAGTTCCGGGTGAATTTCGTCTTCACTAGCAATATCCGACATATTAGTTGCACGATGCTTTACTAAAGGTAGACACACACAATTTTTGACCATAAATACTAATGCCACCACGCCCGGTACCAGTTGGGTCACCACCCTGTATCACTGAACGATATCCGTCATATTAGGTGCGATTGATCAAGGACGAAGACACGCACTGAAATCCTGAAGCATAATCAGAAACCAATAACATGCGCGCAAACAATAGGTTACTTGCAGATACTATGCGGTGGAAAACTACGCCGTTGTAATATCCTTTTCTGGATAGCTCTGCGAAATTTTTGCATGTCTGTAGATGTTATGAGGGGATTTGAAAAGAATAATCGAGCATACCTTTGGGGCATGGTTCCAGTAGAGCTCGAGTTGAATGTCCCCTAAGCTGGTTTCGAGTACCACCGATTCAGACATCGTTGAGAGAAGAAAGCGTCCGTGATGGCGTCAATCACTGCTCGGCGCCTATTTCGGAAAATTCGATCTTTTGTACCACGAGCTACCACGAGTTCCTCAAATGCGAGCGATAATTCAGCGCGTTACTGCTGCTTCAGTCACAGTGGATAATGAAGTTATTTCCCAGATCTCTCGAGGATTGATGGTTCTCGTCGGTATCGGTACAGGTACGTATCTTCGGTTCTTCAAGTCTCCCACTGTACTCTGAGATTCAATTATTTCCAACACATATACAGACGATACAAGTGCCGATTCTTCTGTGTTGATAAATAAAATGTAAGTAGGCTTTGAATAAGCTACTCTTTTCATGTCTTTTTTCACAAGTCATCTCGATCCGCATATCCGCTTATACCTTCACTTCCTAGGTGAGTGCGGCGCACCACTCTCATGCAATTGTATGGCCCAGACGATAGACCTAAGCTTAAATTTGCGTGTATTCGATGACCCCGTGGACTTCGGAAAAATGTGGAGAGCCAGCGTGAAGGATATCGAAGGTGAAATCCTTTGTATATCGCAATTCACCCTCCTTGCCAACACGAGCAAAGGTAACAAGCCCGACTTTCATCGAGCCATGGTTAGTTCATTCTTCATTTAAAATGGATTCAATCTTAATCTGATTCTCCGGTAAGTCTGCTTCATCGTCGCAGGAGATGTATGCTGCATTTCTAGAGCAATTACAAAGAGCTTATAAAGCAGAAAAGGTGAAAGGTCAGTTCTATGTGTTCCGCGCGCATCTTCGTGGAGTAAATCCTTATATCTATTCGCAAGACGGTAGATTTGGCGCGATGATGAATGTCAGTTTAACCAATGAGGTCTGCTCAAATTGCCTTATCTTTGAAAACACATCCTGAAATTCTGCAACCAGGGACCTGTCACATTCACGCTTGACTCTCGGAAGTTTGAATACGTAGATCTACCCGGAGTCGAAGTGGGTACTACAAGGAAGCCTAAAAAGACCGAGAACACGCCCGTTGATACATCGCAATGAAATATACAATCCTGCACAGACTCAGTCTGTGAGTTTACTACCTATCGGTATGGATATTTACTTGGATTCGTACGGAGCGCTTTTGCAAACGACAGTCAAATATAAAGCTGCGAGCGGCTCGGAATCAGGCGTGTATATCACTCTGGGGTCTCAAGCAGCCTGTGCAGCTGCACTCCTGCGCCCCGAGCAACCTTTGAAATAGAGCCTGAATACAGAATCAGCATCGAGGAAGAATAAAAACCAATTGACGCACGTCAATCATCATGATGGGCACTCGAGTAAGAGGTGCCCATCGGACTGAAGCCACTGACCAGTCCTCGCTCTCTTGAAGGGATTTTGTTCATCCTCAGGCCCCGCTTCTCGCGGCAGGAATTGGAAAGACTGGACCCCTGTACTGAGGTAACTATGTTCTACGGAAAGATGACAGATATCTTATTGAATCCGTAGTTATTTTCCGAGTTCACAAGTTTCTTCTTTGCTTTTTCCTTGCTTCCGAACTTCGCTATGACTATGTACATAAAATGCGGCAGTAAGTCTCATCTACTTCTTTTATAATCAACACCAAAGCACTCAGCATTCAATGGCGGCGGAGAAGAGCTTCCTCCCTCCCTGTGTAAAATGCTCATTTACCGTTCTATGTACCTTCAAACTCTTGTTCTTGGTAATCGCAGTCCTAGCCTAACACAGATAGATTGTAATTATTGTTATGGAGCCATCTATTTCTCGTCAAATCTATGGTATATCTGAATCGAGTCAAAGAAAGTACCTTCGGGGAGGAACAGTCCAGTGGTTCGTAGGTAATAAACACCACATACAGCCAGAGATCTCAGCAAATTGACGATAACATGCGACAAAGGCATGTACCAGAATTGTTCCATTCTTGTGTAGCTCCGATGAGGTACTGTACATCTCTGCCAGTGCGTGCTGAGTTTCTCTGCTTCAATAAAAATAGCTTAGGTGTCTGCATGGTGGATGTACAACGCGTCGGTCTTATCACCATATCCATTCCAGATAGTTCTTTGCCCACTGACTCCTCGTTAACAGCACCACAGAGGCGCACCACTTCATCTCCAAGCTCGGAACCGAGTGTTAAGCTCGTTAAGCTCTTACAGAGCAGCTTAATCCTCTTATCTATTGATATCGTCGTCAGGGAGCATTCTTCGACTTCGACAATGAAGACGAAAAAGTTAGAAGGTGGAGCTGTCTGTGGCAGCCTCAAAGCAGTTTGTCACGGTATGATACTCGACACAGCCGCGGGAAGGCTACGCACTATCTAAACTGCAATAATGACAAGGCGGTTTATGTCCAAATGCAGTAATACGATTTCTAAAACGGGCTGCAGTCGGGACGGAGAGGTGTGAGTGTCGAATGAACTTATTTACCGCAAAATTGGCGAATATAGGTGCAGAGGCGTCTTCGTTAATGAAAACAATGGAGTGCTTCGGTGCTTGAGATGTGCTCAATTTGGCTACGCTGCTCATTTCGACCTGCTCATTCGACCGTGAGATGTTCATTTCGTCCTGTCTATGTTTAGATTTCTCTTGTGTGGCGTACCTTTGGTGCATACAGTACACTTTCTCCAAACTTGTTTTGCCCAAACGCTGGTAAAATGCTATAAAAGAGGGGTATTTTCAGCCAGTGTCTCTCCAAGCACCCAGCTTCCGATACATTTCATCCGATACACTATACAGCCTGCTTCTCAACAAGATGCGATTTTCTGTAGCTCAAGCCACGGCTCTTCTTGCGCTTTTGACCACTGCTCATGGTCTAAACATCAACAGATTCATCGAGGTTGGTGGTTTGTTTTTATTCATGAGGAGCGAGCTGCTAATCGTTGAATAAATCTAGTCTGGCGATATTGCCATCCGAGCTGAAGAGAAGTTCCCGGGTAGTGAGGGAGGCTTCGGTGGCGGGTTCGGGGGCCACAGAGGCAAGCATGATCATGACGGCCACAGGGGAGGGCACGACCGTGATGGCCACAGAGGCGGGCACCGTGATGATCATAGTGCGCTCATTTTCTCCAATTAGATGAGTCTGCGGATATCGCTAAATCATAACATTGCAGGACATGGAAGACACGGTGGTCACGACCACTTCCGTCGCAGTGAGGACGTAGATGATGGGTTCAGGGAAAGTTCATCAGCCTGGGGTACATCGACGAAGATTGAGGACGATGGAGGCTTTGGGGGTCGTAGTATGTCTTGCATACTATGAAAATCTCTACAATGAACACTAACGACACTGTAGGTGGCTTTGGTGAAGGTGGCTTTGGCAGAGGAAGACACCGTGACAGGTTTCCGGGAGGGTTCGGAGGGTTCGGTGAGCACAGAGGTGGACATTTTATTTGCGAGAATGGAAGACTGAAGATATAATATCAGGACATGGCTTCGGTGGCTACCGCCGCGCTGAAGAGTCGGAAGACAAGTTCCCAATAGGCTTTGGAGGCTTCGGTGGACACAGAGGCGGACACGACCACGACCATGGTAGTACGTGAATTCCTGTGGGGATCTTTACGAGAGTGAAAGACTGAAGATATTGTTTCAGGACACGGACATCAATTCGGGGGTTATCGTCGCGCTGAAGAGTCGGAAGAAAAGTTCCCTGGAGGCTTCGGAGGCTTCGGTGGGCACAGAGACCATCACAGGGGTGACCACAGGCACGGCTTCTTTCCCTTTCCCTTTGCTCGCGAGGAGTGAAGAAGTAGCTGAATAGCTGGAAGCCCTTTTCACTGTCAGGCCCAACTTTGATTTCTCCTCTTTCAATCATCTTGTACAATAGTCGCCTCGAAAGCGAATATGTAAACACACATAATGAAATATGTCCTATTCAGAGAAATAAACAAATGTCGTACTGCGTGCATTGACGGGCGATATCAATTTCTGATAAAAAGTCGAGATTAATTTTGTCCCACTGGGGCAGACCATTGTTATCTTCATGGAAAATGAACTCGGAGCGAAAGCCTTGTGAAAACCAGCTTTGACCGCCTCAATTTGGATTTCGATCAAGCGCCGAGAATCAGCTTTGACACTGTACTATCACAACACTGAGACAGAAAACAATAAATCGGCCTAATGCTCCTTAGACCTACTCATGTACATGGTACTACTGATTCATATACATCGTCCATTGTTTCTTTGAGCGGGTATCAATGAAACCCCACTGTTGGTTGGCTCCGCCATGCCCATCGCTGATGTGACTAGTAGATTAGTCCCTACGGAATCTTCGAAGTCAGTATTAGTGCAATCAGACTAGAGTTCGTACTTCGTATTGTTCTTGTTCTCACAACTCCCGTTACTTGAGTCTTGAGGTAGTAATATTGATACAGAAGCAATCACCTTGATACATTGCGGGACAAGACAAGAAAACGGAAAGAGCAAAGGTGAAAAGGAATCCAGAGGGAACAGTAACAGTAACCTATGTATCGTCGACTCATAATCGTAACTCATAACCCAACACTCGAGTTGACGTGAATCAATACTTTGAAGGTTGGAAGTTCGAACCATCGAACAAAACTACAATCTAGGTTCAATCTTCAGTCAGTACTGCCGCAACAACACGAATGAACAAGCGAAAGGAAACACACACCTAAGCTGTTCTGTTATAGCTACCTCCGCTTCGAATGCCTTCCAGCTAAACCTTGAGCATCGGCTCCAGTTGGTGGCTCGAGTCTGAGACCGAGAGTGAGTTCGAGTCAAGGATGTCGACGGACCCTAACCCTCACGCTGGCTCCAGCAATCGCTCGCGTCGAAGTCGTAGCAGCAGTTGATATGTGTAGTCATCGCTGTCGTCGTCGTCGAATGAGTATTATCAGACGGAGATTGGAGAGGCGCACATGGAACACCGGTCAATGCGCGTCGGTGCAAAGCGTGTCCTCAGCCCATGCACGATTCCGAGAGGTCGGCGGACTCTATCGCTACCTCACTGGTAACTAGACCCCACGGAGTCACCTCACCTCAACCACCTGCCTGACCCAAAATCCCACTGTTCGGATTCTGAGCTTTGGTGGAACAACCTGCATAACCATTCCAAGTATTCGAACGCCGTATCTTTCTCAAAGTCCCACTAGACGCGATAGAAGTCGAATACGAAGACAATGATGAAGGAGGGATCGAATTCTCATCATCTGTCTTCTTGAAGCTGTAGACAAATGCGGAATAGAAGCCTCCCTCTCTCTTTGCATTCTGCCTCCTCGTTCCTGCACTCCTCGATCGAGTCTGGGTCCGGGTCTGGCTCGCATTCGTCTGCGTATTTGAGTTTGGCGTCCTCGGAAGAGCAGTATCCTAGCAGGAGGAGCAGCTGGAAGCGGAGCCGGAGGTACACTCATCCACTAATCCGCGCCCTCCCAACAAGCATAAGTGGGAGTCTTGGGAGAGGGAAAGGCAAGCTTAGGGAGCGTCCGTGGACACGGCATGAGCAGAAGTGCGAACTCCTCAAATCCGTGCGAGTCGAAGATGTGGCGATAGTTCCAGATGCAGAGCAAGGGCATCCGCCATTGTTACAGCGACTAAAGGATGAGTGCGTTATTGGGTGGACGGAGACGGGTGGCGAAGGAGGTGTCGAGAACTTTCAACGATCCACGCCAGGTCAATTCTCGCGTATCGACAGATCTTTAAACGTCAAGTCTCAAGTCAGATGATTGTGCGGCCGTTGAAAAGATGGACTATCCGACCAGTTATTTGACTACAAACCACAACGTTGAGAATGAGCAAAGATTTCGCCAACACCGAAACCAAGGACACGTACCAGGCGAGACATGTATATTTACGAGCAATTCCAAGTGTGAAAACGATCTTGAAGAGGCTGCTCGTCGCTGTCAACGTCGTGGCTCGAAATAAGAGCAGTTCCGAACAAAGCTTCGTTAGACGCCCGTAAAACTTCCGAATTCGAACTTCCACTGAGCTTCTTTCCTTGAGCTGCATAAGTAATACCAAGTTCCCCGAAAACAATCATCATCATAGCGCGACGAGTCGGAAACGGAGTCATCGGACATGAAATTCGCTAGAGATAAACTGAAAGATGGTATGTGCTGTACACAATACGACTCGGACTTTCAGGAGACTTGGCAAGTATGCAACCGATTCGATCCCGGTGTTTCTCTTCTACCATCTTTCATTCTTTTTTCGTCCGTCCGTTCCCCATTGGCCATCTCAAAGTCATATGGGTAACATTGAGCGGCGTAAGTGCTTCGACATTCTGAACGCTGCACTTCGAACAATCTGCTGAACCTGGCGCAGCCTGTGAACCAAGATTTCTGTATGCTTTTTTTTTTTTTTTTTTTGGAAAGGCCCGGGTTCGTTCCTTGGCGTTCTTTGCTTTCCTGCTTGATCTATCCGATATGATCTATAATTGGTTTCCATTGGCGTATTGGATTGGGCACATTAACAAGCAGACTGACTCGTTTGATCGTGTAAGTAGGGTTAATGCAACTGCAAGAGGAAGCGAGCAAGTCGATCCTGCTATTCGCGGATAAACCTCCCATAGGAGATTCCAAAGGACACATAGTATTGCGTTTTGCTTGACTCTAATTGAAGATTTACTGGCGCAGGAACCGGACACAGTAACTTTTTACATTGTGAATGTCACATAGGGGTCTCAACAAGCAAGTCAAAGTGACTTTGAAAGCTCACTCCGATGGACATGCTACGGAAGCCTGCTAGTGAAGGCCACACTTCGCTTCAATTTCGCTTTGCTAGACAAGTGTTTCGAACCTGCGATTGGCTGGGGAAAGATTTTACTCTTCAACCCCGAAACGCCTTTCGGGAAGTAAAATGAGTATATATAATGGCCTTGAGTCTGCATTGATCTTCGACTCTTTCTCCCTAGCTCAATCTACTCAGCACCTCGTTATCTACTACGTCCCATTGATCATGCAGCTCAAATTCATCTCCCTCATCATCGCAGGTTTCGCGATTGCATTCGCTTCAGCCAACCCTCTTCCCGGTATGTTTCTTTCTCCGTTCTGTTACGACCCTTTGGCGCTAATAACTTGTCTTTCTCTCTCTACATAGAAACTGGTGGTATGTACTAATACGTTTTATTACTTGGTTGATGCTGCTGATACTGTGGCTTCCTATTCCCCAGGCGGTGGTATGCAAGGTGGTATGTAACATGTTTTATTAATTGCGCACTACTAATGTATTGATTTTGCTTCCCAGGCGCTGGTATGTAACATGCTTTATTTCTTACTTACTGCTGATATTCTTTCTATTTCCTAGCCGGTGGTATGTAACATGTTTTATTAATTGCGTACCACTAATGTATTGAGTTTGCTCCTTAGTCGTTAGTATGTAATATGCATTATTTCGTGGTTGCTGCTGATACTTTATCTTCTTATTCCTTACTAGAAGGTATGCAATATGCTATATTATGTTTTTGCTCACTACTAATTTGTTGTTTTTGCTCCCCAGTGATTGGTATGTAATACACTTTATTCTTCAACCAGGATTGCTGCTCATACTTTGTCTTTCTATTCCCTAGCTGGTACGTACTAAGCTTTATTAAATACTTGCTCACTACTAATATATTGTTTATTTTGCTCCCTAGCCGCTAGTGTGTAATATATTTTATTTCTTGCCCAATACTGATACTTTGTTCTCCTGTTCTCTAGGCAATGGTACGTAATATGCTTTATTACTTACTTGCTACTAATACTTTTTTTTTGCTCCCCAGCCACCAGTATGTAATATGCTATATTTCCTGTTCACTGCTGATACTTTGTCTTTCTATTCCCTAGATTGTATGTAACATACTATATTACTTGCTTGTTACTAATGCACTGTTTCTGTTTTTCACTTCCCAGCTGGTGGTATGTAATATCCTTTGTTTCTTGATCACCACTGATACTTTTTCTTCCTCTTCCCTAGTTGGTAGTATGTAATATGCTTTATTAATTACTCACTACTAATACATTGTTCTTTTGTTCCCCAGCTACAGGTATGTCATATGTTTACTTCTTGCTCACTGCTGATACTTTGTCTTTCTGGATCCTAGCACCTGGTATGTAACACCTTCTATGACTTGCTTGCTATTAATAATAGACCATTGTTTGTTTTTGCTCCATAGCTATTGGTGTGTAATATGCTATATTTCCTGCTCACCACTGATACTTTGTCTTTCTACTCCCTAGATAGTATGTAATATGCTTTATTACTTTCTTGCTACTGATACCTTGTTATTTGTTTCCCAGACCTTGGTATGTAATATTCTTGTTCCTTGCTCATCACTGATGCTTTGTTTTCCTCTTCCCTAGTTGGTAGTATGTAATATCATTATGCTTTATTAATTACTCACTACTGACACATTGTTCTTTTGCTCCCCAGCCGTTGGTATGTCATATGTTTTACTTCTTGCTCACTGCTGATACTCTGTCTTTCTGGATCCTAGGAGCTGGTATGTAACACTTTCTTTGACTTGCTTGCTACTAATAGTATATTGTTTTCTTTGTTCCATAGCTGGTGGTATGTAATACTATGCTATATTTCCTGCTCACTGCTGATACTTTGTCTTTCTATTCCCTAGATAGTATGTAGTATGCTTTATTGCTTGTTCACTACTAACATCTTGTTTTTTGTTCCCCAGATGGTGGTATGTAATATCCTTGTTCCATGCTCACTGCTGATACTTTCCTCTTCCCTAGCCGGTAGTATGTAATATGCTTCATTACTTGATCATTACTCACTTTTTTTTTTGTTTCCCAGCTGGCGGTATGTTGTATGTTTTACTTCTTGCTCACTGCTGATACTTTGTCTTTCTGGACCCTAGGAGCTGGTATGTAACACTTTCTATGACTTGCTTGCTATTAATAATAGTCCATTGTTTGTTTTTGCTCCATAGTTGTTGGTATGTAATATGCTATATTTCCTGTTCACTGCTGATACTTTGTCTTTCTATTCCCTAGATTGTATGTAACATACTATATTACTTGCTTGTTACTATCAGCTATAGTCTGCCAACAACTTAGAAGTGGACGACACTACTCAGTCAACTACTTATTTGATCATCTTATAAGTATTATATATGTCAGTTGGGCTCTCCAGAGCCCCGAATTATTTCCAGAAACAAACGGTGAAGCTGAATTCAAAGAAAGGATGTGCAAGTACAAAACAAATGAGCGTTTTCCATCTTTTTATCTGAGTCCGCCTAATTCTCCCAACTCCAAGTCTCCAAAGTGACATACTGATGCATTTTCCTTCTCCTTTACCCGCCAATCCCTCTTCCCTTCATCACTAAATGGCATCGTAGAATCAGGCTGTAGAGGAAAAAACGACATGTTAATAGAAAGTAAGGAATATAATTTAAGTACCACATACCATCATTTGAATCTAGTAGAGAGGAAAGCCCCGGAAGGAAAAAGCAACATATTAGCATTGAGTGAGTCATAAAACATGCTACATACCAGCCTCTGGGCCCAGAAAGACAAATGTTAGCAGTGAGCAAGAAGTAAAGCATATTACATACTAGCAGCTGGGGAGCAAAAAGCAATACATCAGTAGTGAGCAAGTGAGGTAAAGCATATTTAATATTTCATACCCTCAACTAGGGAAGCGGAAGAAAAAGTATCAGTGGTGATCAAGAAACAAAGGATATTACATACCAGCAGCTGGGGAGTGAAAAACAGAAACAGTGCATTAGTAACAAGCAAGAAATATAGTATGTTACATACAATCTAGGGAATAGAAAGACAAAGTATCAGCAGTGAACAGGAAATATAGCATCTTACATACTAAGGGCTGGGGAGCAAAAAAAAAAAGTATTAGTAGCAAGTAAGTAATAAGCATATTACGTACCATTGCCTAGAGAACAGGAGAACAAAGTATCAGTATTGGGCAAGAAATAAAATATATTACACACTAGCGGCTAGGGAGCGAAACAAACAACATATTAGTAGTGAGTAATTAATAAAGCATATTACATACCTTTAACTAGGGAATAGGAGAAAAGGTATCAGCAGTGAGCATCAGTGGTGATCAAGAAACAAAGTACCAGTAGCTGGGGAGTGAAAACAGAAACAGTGCAT
>ML769532.1:43734-53951 GCA_009733575.1 Gymnopus androsaceus JB14 | reverse complement strand
AAAATATATTACACACTAGCGGCTAGGGAGCGAAACAAACAACATATTAGTAGTGAGTAATTAATAAAGCATATTACATACCTTTAACTAGGGAATAGGAGAAAAGGTATCAGCAGTGAGCATCAGTGGTGATCAAGAAACAAAGTACCAGTAGCTGGGGAGTGAAAACAGAAACAGTGCATTAGTAACAAGCAAGTAATATAGTATGTTACATACAATCTAGGGAATAGAAAGACAAAGTATCAGCAGTGAACAGGAAATATAGCATATTACATACCAACAACTATGGAGCAAAAACAAACAATGGACTATTATTAATAGCAAGCAAGTCATAGAAAGTGTTACATACCAGCTCCTAGGGTCCAGAAAGACAAAGTATCAGCAGTGAGCAAGAAGTAAAACATACAACATACCGCCAGCTGGGAAACAAAAAAAAAAGTTAGTAATGATCAAGTAATGAAGCATATTACATACTACCGGCTAGGGAAGAGGAAAGTATCAGCAGTGAGCATGGAACAAGGATATTACATACCACCATCTGGGGAACAAAAAACAAGATATTAGTAGTGAGCAAGCAATAAAGCATACTACATACTATCTAGGGAATAGAAAGACAAAGTATCAGCAGTGAGTAGGAAATATAGTATATTACATACCACCATCTATGGAGCAAAAAAAACAATGTACTATTAGTAGCAAGCAAGTCATATAAAGTGTTACATACCAGCTCCTAGGGTCCAGCAAAGCAAAGTATCAGCAGTGAGCAAGAAGTAAAACATATGACATACCTATAGCTAGGGAACAAAAGAACAATATATTAGTAGTGAGTAATTAATAAAGCATATTACATACTACCAACTGGGGAAGAGGAAAAACAAAGTATCAGTGATGAGCAAGAAACAAGGATATTACATACGGGCATCTGGGGAACAAATGACAAGATGTTAGTAGTGAGCAAGCAACAAAGCATATTACATACTATCTAGGGAGTAGAAAGACAAAGTATCAGTGGTGAGCAGGAAATATAGCATATTACACACCAATAGCTATGTAGCAAAAACAAACAATGGTCTATTATTAATAGCAAGCAAGTCATAGAAGGTGTTACATACCAGGTGCTAGGATCCAGAAAGACAAAGTATCAGCAGTGAGCAAGAAGTAAACATATGACATACCTGTAGCTGGGGAACAAAAGAACAGTGTATTAGTAGTGAGTAATTAATAAAGCATATTACATACTACCAACTAGGGAAGAGGAAGAAAAAGTATCAGTGGTGATCAAGAAACAAAGGATATTACATACCAGCAGCTGGGAAGTGAAAAACAGAAACAGTGCATTAGTAACAAGCAAGTAATATAGTATGCTTACATACAATCTAGGGAATAGAAAGACAAAGTATCAGCAGTGAACAGGAAATATAGCATATTACATACTGGTGGCTGGGGAGCGAAAAAAAAGTATTAGTAGCAAGTAAGTAATAAAGCATATTACGTACCATCGCCTAGAGAACAGGAGAACAAAGTATCAGTATTGGGCAAGAAATAAAATATATTACACACTAGCGGCTAGGGAGCAAAACAAACAATATATTAGTAGTGACTCGTGAGCAAGTATTTAATAAAGCGTAGTACGTACCACCTAGGGAATAGAAAGACAAAGTATGAGCAGCAATCCTGGTTGAAGAATAAAGTGTATTACATACCAATCACTGGGGAGCAAAAACAACAAATTAGTAGTGAGCGAAAACATAATATAGCATATTGCATACCTTCTAGTAAGGAAGAAGAAGATAAAGTATCAGCAGCAACCACGAAATAATGCATATTACATACTAACGACTAAGAGCAAACTCAATACATTAAGTGGTACGCAATTAATAAAACATGTTACATACCACCGGCTAGGAAATAGAAAGAATATCAGCAGTAAGTAAGAAATAAAGCATATTACATACCAGCGCCTGGGAAGCAAAATCAATACATTAGTAGTGCGCAATATAAAAACATGTTACATACCACCGCCTAGGAAATAGAAAGAATATCAGCAGTAAGTAAGAAATAAAGCATATTACATACCAGCGCCTGGGAAGCAAAATCAATACATTAGTAGTGCGCAATTAATAAAACATGTTACATACCACCGCCTAGGAAATAGAAAGAATATCAGCAGTGAGCAAGAAATAAAGCATATTACATACCTTTTCTGGGAGCAAGAAAACAATGTGTTAGTAGCAAGCAAGTAATATAGCATATTGCATACCTTCTAGTAGGGAATAAGAAGACAAAGTATCAGCAGCAACCAAGAAATAAAGCATATTACATACCGTTGCTGGCTAGGGAGTAAAATCAATACATTAGTAGTGAGCAATTAATAAAACATGTTACATACCACTGTCTACTAAGACAAAGTATCAGCAGCATCAACCAAGTAATAAAACGTATTAGTACATACCATCAGTTCTTATGTAGAGAGAAAAAATAAGTTATTAGCGACAAAGGGTCGTAACTGAACGGAGAAAGAAACATACGGGGGAAGAGGGCTGGCTGAATCTCTCTCTTATTTCTTGCCCAATACTGATACTTTGTTCTCCTGTTCTCTAGGCAATGGTACGTAATATGCTTTATTACTTACTTGCTACTAATACTTTTTTTTTTGCTCCCCAGCCCTTGGTATGTAAGATGCTATATTTCCTGTTCACTTCTGATACTTTGTCTTTCTATTCCCTAGATTGTATGTAACATACTATATTTCTTGCTTGTTACTAATGCACTGTTTCTGTTTTTCACTCCCCAGCTGCTGGTATGTAATATCCTTTGTTTCTTGATCACCACTGATACTTTTTCTTCCGCTTCCCTAGTTGGAGGTATGAAATAGTAAATATGCTTTACCTCACTTGCTCACTACTGATGTATTGTTTTTTGCTCCCCAGCTGCTAGTATGTAATATGCTTTACTTCTTGCTCACTGCTAACATTTGTCTTTCTGGACCCAGAGGCTGGTATGTAGCATGTTTTATGACTCACTCAATGCTAATATGTTGCTTTTTCCTTCCGGGGCTTTCCTCTCTACTAGATTCAAATGATGGTATGCGGTACTTAAACTTATATCCCTTACTTTCTATTAACATGTCGTTTTTTCCTCTACAGCCTGATTCTACGATGCCATTTAGTGATGAAGGGAAGAGGGATTGGCGGGTAAAGGAGAAGGAAAATGCATCAGTATGTCACTTTGGAGATTTGGAGTTTGGAGAATTAGGCGGACTCAGATAAAAAGATGGAAAACGCTCATTTGTTTTGTACTTGCACATCCTTTCTTTGAATTCAGCTTCACCGTTTGTTTCTGAAAATAATTCGGGGCTCTGGAGAGCCCGACTGACATATATAATACTTATAAGAGTGATCAAATAAGTAGTTGACTAAGTTGTCACTTTGGCGACTTGCATGGATGGATACAGAACCTGTAGTGAAATCTGGAGAAAATCCCGCAGTGAACTCTGATTCTGAAAGATTGAGATCATTTGAGATCGGCAATGGGGAACGGACAGACGAAGATGGAAGCCTGGAAAGACGGAGAGGAAGCTTCCGAAATCGGGATTGAAGAGACACTCCAAAGTGCGCGCTTCTGCATTGTGTTGTCATTACTACTGAAACATAGCAGGCCTGACGTTCTTCAACTTCTTGGAACAACTTGGGTTTGAGACCCCGAGTCATGTATCTTTCGGTTGGCGGTAAATATGCGCCTTGTGCAGTTGTGCTGGATATGCTCCGAGTCAGCAATGTTTTTTGTGATTGAAGATACGAACTAAGAGAAGACCATGTAAGCTGATCAGTAGCAAATCGATGGGCAGTAATGTACGACATTCAAGTCCAGTAGTAGAGTCTACTGTGCAAGATATTAGATCTGGAATTAGTCGGCTCAGAGAAAGTGACCAGTGCGAAATTGACGCGATGCGAGTCTAATTCAGCATCTTCCGCAATCAAGGATTGAATACTGAAGCTTTGGAGCCAGCGGATTGATATGTGACAATAATGTAGATTTGAATGCGCTCAAGTTTTGAAGAACGCCGGCTATGTGGGTGAGCCTAAAGTGATTATAAAATCCCTAGCGCGTTGTACCGGGTTGAAGGATGCACGTACCATTTTTAGATTATTTCTAGCGCTGACACAACGTTGCTTCAAGTTTCTTCTTACTTGATATGTTCTCCAACCCTCTAACGAGTCGGTTTCAGAGTAGTAACGGCTGAATCAACTGCCCACAAATCATGTAGGCTGTCTGAAATGTCAGTGGAGCAAATCACACATTTTATCCGAGTCGACCTCTCGCCAGTAAACTCGGACTTTGTATTCGGATTCATTCGATGGCTGATGGCAGTAATGCGCCGTTTCTGCCTGTGTCCAGGCTCATAGGAGGTTGCGTATCTAGTAGTCAGTCCGAATTTTTTTCTGGATCTCGACGTAAACTTAAAGCTTAGCTTGTGTATGACATCGGTTTCATCGGAAAAGAGGCCGCATACGGTTACCCCGGCCTGTGGTTCAGTGTTAGTATCCATGTTATGATAGGTAGATATAGCGAGGAATCTTACCTGCTACAAAGACACTCATGAGCATCGACGCTTCCCGAAGATCATCTCCATCCGCTGACTCTGGGCTAGTAGCTACGAATGGAGGCCAAATTGCAGTGTGAGGAAGCCATAGACACAGGCAAATGCGAGGAGGGGAGCGAGGCTCTCGGTGAATCCCGGCCCAGAGGAAGAATAGTATACCATCGGATGTCGAGTCCGAAAGCCATGAAAGGAACACTATACCTGGCACCGAGGTATGCAGAACGAGGTGAGATTCCTATACAATATCAGTGTTTGAACTAACCATTAATGAACGCAAGCGCAAGACTTCCTGAATATGATTAAAAGAGCGAAAGCTGTGATAGAAATGAGCGTAGACCAAAGGAGGATCAAGATGATTGATATGCATTAAATCAGAAAACGTTCATAGCTCGTATGTCTCGGCTGGGACTCGAGGATTGGCCCTGATAAAGTACTAATGAAAACAAAGTTCTCGACCGTAGTCGTTGAGAAGGGTCTTCATGATGAAAGGAGCTATGACTCCCACTACACCTACAAATTATCGAGTCGTTATTTCATCACTCTCCATTCAAAGCTGGTATAGCATATGCCAGAGAAAATGGGTCCGTTCGCTGTCAGGTTCAGCAAGTGAAGAAGGAAAGAATGAGGCTTACTAGCAGGCGCTCCTGTTGAGAACCAGTCGAATAGCTTACTTCAAACCCTGAGATCTCTGACACTGACGTACTGACATGTATAATCTCTACGTTGTTTATTGTAGGCTCAGGCTACACAGGCTTTGGTGCCCGGAGCATTACGATTTCCAATGCAGTACTAGTTTCCTCTGAATTAGGCCTTCAGCATCAATCCCGAGGAAGATGATAAAGGAACTGCGGACAGGAAAAAATTAACGTCTTAAAAATCCACTTTCTCTCTAAAGAACCAGTTGGGACTCGAACCCAGAATCATCTGATTGCACAAGTGGATAACCACTTCGCTACATTGGCCATGTACCGGTACGCGGTACTTGAGTAATGATGAACCTGGGCCCAAGCTAAAAAGTTTGGTAGTCCGCTAGGATGAGCAGAGAACGTTTTTCTTCACTCTCGGAAAATCCGGCTATCGAGAAAACTGGTCGGAGTTGTGTTGACAGTTGAGTACTTACTAACACCCGCTATACGTAGGTACTAGAATCCAAGATGTTCAGATGCTTGTATAACAGACATGGAGGTCTAGAAAGGAGCAAATAAACGACATCGATGGTGATAAACCAATGTCAATAAGTATCAAGCCACTTGAAGACAATCGGCCGGCATCGGGGCTGTCGGCCCGAGATGGCCGCTGTAATAGCCGCCCAAAAATACAAGGTTTTTATTGTTCTCTTCCCGCCGTCCGCTTTGCTATTGTTCTTTGCACATTGTACTCTTTAAGTCCAGAACAATAACATCCTTTTGTACAAGCCTTGTCCTCGCTGTTATAAGAAGCCCCGAGCCACAGATGAATTCTCACTTGCCCTCGTTTCCTGCCTTCTCCGCTTGGAACGTTTCCTTCCCTCTAGACATTCTTTTAACGACCGACCCGGTGCTGGGACACCCTTTGACGATCTTCATCGACTCGCACACACTCTTGTATCGCTAGAAAATTCTCTTCTCATTACCACAAACGATAACAAACGAAACGAAAATGCTTCCTCCTCGTGGTTGTATGTTATTTTATCTATTCCTACCCTACTTTTCATTAACTCTTATTGAAGATACTTTTATTGGTCTCAATGCCGTGCGCGCACTGAGCATCATTTCGATGCTACTCGTGTTTTCGAGTACCATCTTCGTCATCGTCACGAACATCAAGGCTGTCAACTACTACGAAGCTCACAAAGGCGACAACAATGCTACCATGGCTGCGATGAACATGGATTACATTGCGTATGTTCCGTTCTAATTCCCTAACTCTTCGTATCTAATAAGTTGCTTAGTGGAAGCACTGTCCCCAACCAACCCGCCGGAATTTTCTGGTCCGTCGTGGCCAGTCTTTTGATCATCTTTCAGACCGTCATTCTTATCTGTATGTGTTGAGGTTTCCCTTCTTTTTGCCTTGTTCTAATCGTTCTTGTAGTATCCGAGTGCAGCTGGCCAATGTCCTTCTTTGACCACTTCTTCCCGGTTCTTGGATCTGGCTTTGGCACTGGCGCGTTGGGTATCTTCCAGTGCTTGTACGTTGCCTCCCATGCACAGTTTAATTTTTTCTGACTAATTTCCTGTAGGATCGGTGCCCAGATTTTGTCTCATCACGTCGACGAGTTCACGCTCGTTTCCGCCTTCTTCCTCTTTAGCCTGGGCTGTTTGAACATGCTCATTGGCCTCATCTTCCGTGAATCCGCCAAAACCAAACGTTCCATCACCTCATGGCGTTCGGAATCCAAGGCCGTCCTCCCTACTATCCACGATCCTCGCCCAGTCTTTGTCAACGCATCACCTGCGTTCATACACAACAGCTATAGTGGAAATAGCGAGAAGCCCAAGTTGGCTTCAGAGTTTGGATCCATCAGGAGCACCGACAAGTCAAGCTATGGGTTCGGGCGACAGGGTGAGAAGGCTGCTGGGCTTCGGGGATTCATTCTCCAAAGGCCAGAAGAGTCTCTCCCTCGATATGCTACTCCCCCTCCTCCACACTCGCCTCCAACTGTCCCCGTTGCTCTTAGTAGGAACCGGTCAACGACTTCTAGCTTTGCTTCTCCCGAGCCTACTCGGGAGTCCGTACAGAGTGCTTCTCAGTATGATGAAGATGATGAGGAAGCAGAGGAGGAGGAGGAATATGATGAAGATGAAGAAGCCATCCACCACGCTCCTGTGTTCAAGTCCAGTCGTACTGCATTGTAAAAGCCAGGTTGCTTTTTGACTGACAGTGACTGACGTTCTGTTTATGATATACATATACACACGCTCATCTTGCATAATTCTCTCGAGTATTCTACGCCTCGGACACTGCTTGCATGTATAATTTGGGATATCTAGGGGCCGTTTGCTGTATCATTAGTACTCTAATCATATCGATTCATCTCAATTTCACTGTCAGACCATTCAGTGCCGAGGACAATGGAGCAGTGTCTTTACTCCGCTACTTATAATTCATTCTACACTAACACTTCTTTCTCTCCTACTTTCATTATGGATCTCGACAATCCCGGTCTTTCGCTGGACCTCCCCAGTCTTTCTCGAATCCTTAGATATCTGAACTTACAGGAAGTAGGCAGGGCTTGTATGGTCTGCAAAGCTTGGAGAGCAACAATCGAAGGTGACGAGATCCTCTGGCGGGATCTCCTCATTCGCAAAGGTTTATGGTGCGGAGGCGAAAGTGAAGCAAACTTTTGCAAGATGCTGATGAAGCATCGGCGGAAAGCCATCGTCAGTGGGAAAGGTGTTCTCCCACTTGCACATCCGTACAAAGTCTTGTTCAAGTCGAGATACCTCACTCTTACGCGCTGGATCTCGAATCCATCGCCTAAACATATCGAGTTCCCTGTGCATGGGCATAGCGTCGTAACGTGTCTTTTATTCTCTCAGAATCGAATCATCAGCGCTTCCGATGATCAATCTATTGGTGTTTATTCTCCTACCACGGGACGCTTACTGCAGAGTTTGGAAGGGCATGAGGGAGGTGTGTGGGCCACTTCAGGCAACCACTATATATGACCTAGTTAGGATTGAAAACTGATGTACCTAAACTATCCTAAGAGGTTACTTTTTGATTCAGGACAATTGAGGTTTTCCCATTCATGAAGTTCATTGTTCATCCTTCTGTTGGATGCGACATGGTCATTTTCATTATCAGAGGCATCAGGGATCTGTGTCCCTTGCGTAGCCTCAGGAGGTGGTTGCTCCTGCTCATTTTGTTGAGAGCTTTCCCCTTGGTCATTGGGAAATGGTCTTCTGTTTGACGTAGGATCTTTTCCAGTCTGACTTTGTAGGTCGTCGATCCCTCTGTGGGCCGTACGTAGCATAGGCCATCCCGCACCAATCCTAAATCCTTCCCCGAGCCTCTGATAACCGGGAGCGTCAATTATGGGCTCTCCAGACCTGGATGAACCTGTAACCAAAAAACCATTAGTAAAACCAGAGGGACGCGAAGACGTACCTGAAGGGCTGAAGGAGGAGTATGGGACAGTGCTTATGGCACTAGCAGCTATGAGGGGACCGGTTGATGGCGTCGCCCCGCAAAGACGACAAGCAAACTGGAAGAGGTACCTAGCCCATTTCTGCATGGTTCCAGGATCGATTGCAGAGACAGGGGTTGGCTTGCTGGGACTGCCAGCAAGTGGACTCTGAACCACTACTGCGGCTTGAGAGCGTGTATGTACAACCTCTAGCCCGGGGAGGTTGGCTTACCTTGAGCTCTCAAGCTGGCCCCCATCCATTTCAACCCACATACAGAGAAGTATATTTGGCAGATGGAGGGTGCACAACTACCTATGTTGTGTCTGCACGAAACCTGGATTCCGAGGACCCACCTTTTGACAGAGATACTATTGGGGTTGGTTAATTTTCTGGGGCACAGGGCATGAGAGTGACAAAACAATATTGTTATTCATTGTTCAGATGTATAGGTCATGAAACAGATGATCATTGTAGATCTATCCTTGTCAAAAGAAGGGGGGGGAAGGATGAACCAAGAGAGGGGGAGCAGGGGGGGGACAGTAGATGATGAAGGAAAGGTGGGGAAGGCAGGAGAAAGTTCATTTTATATCAGATTTTAAATTTAAGTATGTAAAATGGGTAGTATTGTGAAGTGATTGGGACAAAAGAATAGTTTTGAAAGTATATAAAAATTACGCATTAGATCCAGCCACAGTTTCCTCCTCCTTCACTGCTTTGACCATCTCCACAACCTGGGTTTTAGTGCCATACCAGGAGTCCAGGGACATGTAGGGGCATTGGAAGGTTGGGTGGTATCAACTTTGCACAGTGTGCATTCTACCGCCATTGGGTATACCTGCATATGGGCCCACTCATAGACACCAGACTTCAGGGAGTGAATCATCAATTTGATTGCATTATCCTCGGCCACTTTTGCAAAGATGTTGCCACGTTGGGAGATTGGGGCTCCATACAGGATCCAGCATGTTTGATCAACTTTGTTGATTTTCATTTTGTATGGCTGTCAAAGAGAGAGATATTGCAATTGTCTATGCACCGCAACTCCCTGGACCAGCTGGCTGCAATCCCTTGTGGTGGTAACAGAGGAGGCTGAGGCAGAGGAAACACCAATCAAGGCGGTCGCAGTGGGGTTGCAGATGAGGTGGTACCACAATTGCCCCCCAGTGCATAAAAATACGACAAGCCTATCTTTCTCCCGGTGGTACTGGCTCTGGGATGTGATGCTTCAGATGCATTCCACCAACAGTCCTTTGACTTTGGTGTTGGGATTACTGGTCACCTCCTCCTGCCTCAACAACCCCCATTGGCAAGTCATGGACCATCTGCATGTTAACCTCTAACCAGGATGGAGATGCCCCTGACCTCGAAAACCACATCCTCTTCACAATCAAGAACAGCATTTACCACCATATGCCTGATCTCTGTAACACCATTGCCTGCGCTTCCCTCTTGACCAAACCCACGCTGAAAAAGTCCTGGATTTTGCTGACACCCTCGAACTGGTT